>JBCEWC010020658.1:0-10832 GCA_038996855.1 Solanum aculeatissimum
ACTATGATGGCTTGATCGAGAGCCTTCGGGTTCTCCTTCGCCATATCACATCTAGACCCCCTAACCGGGTCGTGACACCCTTGTAAAATGACCATTACGTCACCTCGGGTCTATGGCTTAAAACTGAGTTCAAAAAGGGGCTCAGAACAGTAAGAAATAGCCCAAAAATCGAGTAATATTTCTTATCAGAAACATATACTACAACCGTTTTCCAGTCAAATTACTCAAAAAAAATACAGTTAAATTAACGGAATCTGAGTATACCACAATGTAGGCATCAAAAAGTAGTATGATTTAGACCCAAATTTCGCTTAATTTTAATAGAAATAGTTGGGATATCGCAACACAAAGTTTCTGATAATTTATGACATAATAATCAGCAATAACGGTGATTCTTAATTTGAAACAGGCGCAAAAGTGAGGTCCCCACGATATTCCTTGTGAAATTTCATACAATTTATCCTTTTAATTGTTCAAATTGGATAAAAATTGCCCGAGTTATTACCGGAACAAAATGCTTATGTTTTTTCCTTCGCAAGGTTGCCTATATAGGCCTGCCCACCGCCTTCACCTATGCCTCCACAGATCCGGGCATGGTGTTGCAGACTCGAGGCTCAGGCTGCCCCAAGCCTCCGCGAATACGCCCATGGCCACGCGAATGTGGTGCTTAGGCCTTGGTCTCCTCCGCGAATGCGCCTAGAGCTCTTTGAACGTGGAGGGTTATTTTACTATGATTACAATAGCCAACTCTAAAACTTCTTTGGGGTATTCGAGGCCCATCCGATGCCTATTTTTCGCAAACCAACTATGTAACCACATCGCTTTCAATGTTTTGGATCCAATAGTGTGTTCAAAATTTCCAATGGAGCTCATTACAACAAAATGAGGGACCTACTTCTTTTCGGCATATTTTAGCTAAAAGAACTGAGGGGGTCAAAATGCAACCAAAAGTCTCTGTCGTCCAACGAAAGGCTATTCTACACTAAATTCAATGTTCTAAAGCCAAACACACTATCAGAATTCCCTTTTGAACACATTTACCAAGGTTATCACCAAAAATCACTTTTTAGCTTATTTCCAAACTGATTTTGTAAATTTCCAGTTAAACTCATACCGAAACTCCCAAATCTCAGGCCAACCATGCTCCTAGCCTTTTTGGTCGTTCCAAAGCTGATGGAATTGTCAAAATTCCACTTCAAGGCTATTTACTAGGACTTTATCAAAAAACTCATTTTATTGTTATAACTTTCTGTTCAACTCGAAAACTCGCATAACTCTCAAATGATTCACCTAATAGCCACACCAACAGTACCTACAAGTCAAAAATGGCCTGAGGTTGCTATGCATATGCTCAAACTGAAAAAATGATTATTTAAACACAAAAATAACCTGGAGGGTCATTGCAACATCCCCTACTAATAGAACTTTTGTCTGCGAAAGTAAGGATAAAGGCATACCTGAAGACTCAAATAGTTGCTCCAGCATGTCTGGCTCTAATTATAAGTGGCCTTCTCACTAGATCGATGGTGACACTGAATTTTAACCACAGGCATAGTCCTGGAGCGCCACTACCTGACATCTCTAGCTAGATAACTACTGGATCCTCCATATCGTCAGATGGTCAAATAACTCAACTGAAATATCTGAAGCACATGTGACCCTTTCGAAATATAATGGTGCAATGTTGATCCGTGAAAGATAGGGGTGTATAACAAAATATGCTTGAGGCAAAGCTAACTCATATGACGTAACCCTAACTCACCTCAGATACACGATGGTCCAATATATTAAGGATAAGCTCCCCCCCCCCCCCGACTAAACCCCATTACCCCTTTTCCAGGGTAATACCCGCAAAAGTATGTCGCCCCCAATCTTAGAGCATATTGGGACTTTAACCTAAACTATATAGGGATCATAACCTTAAACTCACGGTAGGTAGTGAATACAATAGTCATAAGCATTCTCTAACTAATAAAAAATATGACAACCTATCAATATGTTAAGGAATCTCTAGGGGATCCTTAAAAGGTCAACCACTCATTCCATCAGCTCAATCAGCTAGAATGTAACAGGAACGCAACAAGCTAGGTATATGTTCCCTCAACACACTCATAGATATTCGAATAATCATAATCACACATAACTATAGCCATATTCTCCATATACGAACTTTACCCTATTTCATATTTCCTTACGCAAGCAATCCCCACAGAGTAACCACAGGTGGCTCCCCGGCTAACTGATGCTGAAACAGTTACAAGCAATAGCTAATGTAATCATATTTCACCGCAGGGACCTTAGCCCCTTTCCTTTGTTGTTCAGTCAGTTAATCACAGTAATAATAGTAATCATAAGTGTGGTAAATAGTCAGAACACTATCCGAATATAATAGATTATTGACATAATAACCATTAGAAGCCTCAACCAGACAGTAGATATTCAGGAATGGAACAAATAATTAACATACTAATTATCTACACTTTTGACAACTGTTATATCTTCACAAGTATAGTAGATACCCAATATACTAACCACTCGTAAGCTCCTTATACATTCCTCTGCATATACGTCACATTCTTAGTCACGGTCCTCAGCAGCTATCATCATTTAGTCATACGTGAAATACTATGAGCAAGGGAGGTAAAATACTCCTAGTCAACACTTGCCAACCCCAAACCAAATACCCAGAATTACCAAGAATTAACATCACACAATTCATAGCTAGCCTCCACAATCCAACTTGACACATATCACCTCAATTGACGAAGATCTAGCATCTAAAAGATCAACTACAATAGTATTTAACAAATCAAACACTGGAAAGCAGGGCCCTCAATAAGTCCACCACAACAAATATGACCAGCACCCATAAGTCATCAGATCCATGATACAACAGGGGCATTAATCAGCCCAATAGACATAATCAAAAACTCAAAATGGCCACATCGAGTCTGGGTGCAAGGGTGCAATCTCAAGAATATCCTCTGTCTTGATCCTCAGTTGATGGAGATCTCTCTGGCAGTAACCTGGCAAAGCAGTAGGAATGTATCTAAGAACTTACAACTATTGGAATTGGGTCTGTGTAGAATCTTCATCTATCTTATCTCAACTATGGGCCAAACATGTCAATCCTTTGGTTGGTATATCTTTGAGTCAGAGCATAAAGCATAATATTAGTAT
This sequence comes from Solanum aculeatissimum, assembly GCA_038996855.1. NCBI lineage: Eukaryota > Viridiplantae > Streptophyta > Magnoliopsida > Solanales > Solanaceae > Solanum > Solanum aculeatissimum. The sequence goes on from JBCEWC010020658.1 coordinate 3,181, forward strand.
CAAACCTCTGTTACACTACTGAAGATATATCAGGTATATCCAGGGTAATAGTCCCAATGTAATCAACTGCCACAACCTGTTGAGGAGCCAATCAATCTATGCCCAAGATAGCATCAAAGTCAAGCATAAGTAGGAATATCAAGTCTACTTGAGTATCAAAACCCTGAAAAGTAACCATAAATGACCTGCACACCCCACTAAAGAACACCCTACTAAGGTCCATACCCAAATCTAGGATGGAAGAGGCTTGGAACTCACACCCAAGCAAGAGGTAAAATAAATAGATACATACAACAAGGTAGAACTTGGATCAAGTAAAGATGAAGCTGACTGTTGGTATAAGATAATAATACCTGTAGGTGGACTCATTTGATGCCTTAGCCTGTAACAATACCCCTGGAACCCTACTGGTCCTGCAAGGACTCTGCTAATCCTCCCTATGCTCGTATTTGTCACCCCTACAACCTAGATCCAATCTTCTAGCCTTAATGATTGGTGGGGCAGCTAATATGGAGGCCTACAAAGATAAGTAGGTTTCTCTACACTTTGGGCATTCTCTGGACCAGTGATATAATGCTCCACGATCATAATATCCTAGGAAAGCTCGAGATCTACTGCATCGACTGTGATGGTCGATATCATCTTCCCTTGAGACCCTGGAGATCCGACCAATTGAATAAGATGGTCCTGCCAAAAACCTCAATGTTGGTCTATCCCTCGGCCCCCTGAATCCAAATCAGCATCCACTAAAACCTCCCTCAAGTCATGCTCACTTCTCACTGCCTCTTAGACCTCACGACTAAACTACTCACTAGCACGGGTGTACCCCTGTGCTGAAGAAGCTGGGTCTGGCTAACTAGCCCCAAGTGCAACCATCAACTGCCCGAGAGCCGTTTGTACCTATGGTGTTATCATAAAAGTATTTGAGGGCTATGAGTGAATTGATGCCTCTGACTGTGGGGAAGCTGGGAAACCCTATCGCTACTCCATAAGCTCAAGGGTTGCTCCGTATCGGGGACTGACGGTGCAACCTTACCTTTACCTGGAGTCTGAAATTTACGTGAAGCATCTGTGAAAGAATGAAAAAATCATATTCCTAGAATCAACAGACCATCGACAATGCCACACGAATAGAATCAACAACAAGGGGGAATTTCCTATGCATCCTATAGCCTCGTGAAGATAAGTTGCAGATGTTTATGCACCCATCCACATGATTTTACTAAATGATAGCTCTCTATAAATGAAACCAGTGAATGTAGAGCTCTGATATCACCTTGTCATAATCCAACCTTTCAGGTCATGATGACATCTATTAGATCCCACCTATAGGCAAGCTAACCCAACCCACAGTACCTGTTCTAGCCACTAAGAATAACGATAGCTAACAACAACTAATAAAAGCCAAATATATCACCTACCCCAGAACCTAAAAGTCACCTATATAGAGCTACTATAGACTTACAATTAAAAATATATACATATTCATAAACATAACCAGAATAATCTCCTACACATACAAGCCAAACTATAAAGGTACAACGCCCATGTCTGAATACAAAAGACGACCTAGAGAACAGAAGGAGACTATAGAATATCCCAAAGTTGTTGATGCTCACCAAAAATCTCCTGTACTGATTACAAACCTCTACGATCAATGCTTGTGGCCCATACCTAAACCTGCACCATAATCAGATGTATAAATGTAGGGATGAGTATCGGTGAAAAGTACCTAATAGGCATCATCGATCGACTGAGTGAAATACAGTAAAAATAGTAAGGGCAAATGTAATGAAATACTGCAATGCTAGCTATATGAACCCAGGTTAAAAGATAAGCATATCTGAAGAATCACAAAACACCAATTGAGCAACCCAAGTAAGGTCCAATGATATTGATTGACAAAACTTGAAGATCAAGTATCTATGATATTGATGGCATCAAAAGAACCCAACTGAGCAAACTAGAAGAACCAACCAAGTAGAAACAAGAGGGACCAACTGAGAAGGATCATGTAGTGTACTACGAAACCAACTAACGAAACCCGAGTAAAACCATATCACAACTGTCACATGGTTAAGGTATAGTGTTGTACGTGAGTGTAAGGCCCTAGTAACTTTTTTAGTACACCAACTAGGCCCCCATAAGCCCATAAAGTACACCCACGCACTACTACGTGGTGGATAAGTGTACGTGTGTGGGCGTTGGTAACAACCGTATATGTATATATCATGCCAAAATATGGCACCCGATCTTAAGATATATGCATATCGTGTCATACCGCGACACTCGATCCTAAGAGGTATGTATATCATGTCGGACTACGATACCTCAAGTCATACTGTGTATATATGAAGTCATATAGGCCTTCAGTAAAGCAAATCTAGGGAAGCATTGGCTTAAGCTAAGGCTAAGGCCCGTAGGAAGCGTACAACCAGAAATATTCCCAACAGAGGTAGATCCAGAATTTTGAGGTTACGGGTGTCATATCGTCTAAATAGAATAAGTGGGTCGGTTCGTTCAATTTTGGATTATAATTTGGGTTATCATTTTTTTTAATTTTTATAAATAAATCAATTAATATGCATTTTTATAAATATTTTTTAGATATTTTGATATTAAAGATATATACATAACTACTTTATTTTTTTTAAAAGAAACAAGAGACTTTATTCTCTAAAACTTAGAGAAAATAAGAGATTTATTACGTTAAAATTTGAACTTATATAATCATCTAATACTATATGGTTGAGAAAAAAATAAGAAATTGTAGCTTTAGACCCAATTACTTTACTTAGGGCAAACGCCATTAAAAGATCGAAAGAACCTTTAATTCAAAACTTTTAACATAAATTAATCTATTATTTTTAAAATTTATTTTTTTCAAAAAAATAATATTATTTAAATGTATTTTTACTAATATTTATGTGGCATTCAATGTTTAACACTGATCAATAGTTAATATAGAGTGCACATACAATACTTGTACCAATTAGAGATTAATACTTAGTGAAAGAGAAAATAAATTTAAAAAAATATGTAATTGGTAAAATAATAATTAATTGGATTAAGAAGTGTTAGCAAATTAAGAAGAAGAACTAATGGAGTTAAAAAAGAAAAATTAAAATCCTTGCATATATTAATGAAAAAGACAAAAAAAGGAAAGGACAAAAAAGGGAAGAGTTGAACTTTAAAAAGAATGCTAGCAATGGGGTTTGAGCCCTTGACATAGAAGTTCAATGTAAAGACCTTTGCCAATTGCACCATCTACACTACTCATTAAGTGGCAAGTTAAATATATAACGATTTATTACAAATATACACATATAAGTACAAAGTTCTTATCGAGATCATCGGGTGTCGTGGCACCCCAACCCATATAGATAGATCCGCCCCTGATTCCCAATATCCAGAACCATGATAACCATCCCAGTTGTTGAGCATCAGCGGTAACCAAAGTAAATATAGACAGGCTAGTTGTTAAATGGAATAAGTTTGCACGATAATTTAGTAGGCATTTCCGTAGACTAATGCAACCAAATACCCTAACAACAATAGATAATCCAGCTAAAGCCCTGGGTATGGAAAATATCTCACAAATAGGATCATAACCTTACCGCTAGGCAACCAAGAGCCTAGTGAATTCGTAATATCACAATGACAGAACCTTAATGCTATGTCTGGAGTACAACAGATAACTCACTTCCCAGGATATAGCATGCTTCCAGACACTAGACAACCCCAACATAGGTACCTAAGCAACCAAATAGGTGTACAAAAATCAACAAAAGTAGTTACAATATGATGTCTAGCGGTGAACAGGTTCATCACAACCCAAGGAAACTACAGGTCTCCAAAGTTACAATAAACACCCCACTGATAAACACAACATGTATTCAGAGCAACAGGTATCAACAGGATCGTGACAACAGGGTCTAAAAGAACAACGTGGAGGATAGCCAACAACCAGCCTCTCAAAGTATACATATCGTTAATACCAAACCATTTGCATAGGTAAACAAGTATTAAGTAAGGTATACATACCCATCATGTGGCATAAGTTTACATTTAACCCCCAATAAGGTCATTCACAGCTTATTAGTACTAACAACGAGCCCGTATAATAGATATAACTATCATAGAACCCAAAACAATGATCACAAGCTCAACCTACCAAGTTGGTTCTATACTCAGTAAATCACGACAATGTACAAATATGTATCACATATTTCAACTCAATCTAGAGGAAAGAGGGCCTTAAGCGGGACCTAATCATCCTATGAGTAGCAAGAAACCAGAATCATACCGAATATAACATAGGTATCAATATCAATAGGCCCACCAGGTCAAATCAGCACTTAAACAGACAAAAATATGTACATATGTAGCATCAACGCTTAACTTACCTCGGTCGCTCTCTATCTTGCCTTTACAATTCTTACTAGAAGCATTTACAAACCACACAATATTAACACTAGCTTACATAACAGATATAGGTACTACAAAATCCAAATGATAACTCTAACCTCAACAACAATATACATAAGTTACTTTGAACTTTCGACAACAAATAGCTACCCGGTATAGACACATTTTAGTCTAGAGGTGAGGAAAGCCTAGACTACCTGGAAGGGGAATTCACATGCTCTGGATCGGTCCACGTAATCTTTACCCTTCCTAACCACTTCCAAATGTCGCTCAGCCATCAAAATGCAAATCACAACATAAACATGATTGTTTTTGTTGTAATATCTTAAGAAATTGGGGAAAATAGGTAAATTATGACTAAAATGGGGAAAAATGAGGCCCATGCCTGAAATACCAAACCAACCCCTATAAATCGACCATTACATCACCCCGAGTGTACAACTAAAAATTAAGCTCAAAACGAGGCTCAGAACAACAAAAAATAGCCCAAAATCGGGTGACATTTCTTATCGGAAACATGTACTATAACAGCTTTCCACTTAGATTACAAATATACAGTCAAAGTAATTGAATATGATTATACCACAACTCAGGTCTCAAAAAGTAGTACAGTTTAGTTCCAAATTTCACTTAATTTCAATAAGAAATAGTAGAGATATCGCAACGCAAAGTTTTCGGTAATTTATGATATAATAATCAACAATAACAGTGATTCTTACCTCAAAACATATGCCAAAGCTGAAATCTAAGGTCCCCACGGAGTTTCTCGTGAAATTTTGTACAATTTAGCCTTTTAAATTTCTCAAATCGGATAAACATTGCCCGAGTTATCGCTGAAATAAAATGCCTATGTTTTCCTTCGCGAGGCTGCCTATATAGGCCTGCCTACCACCTTCACCTATGCCTTCGCTGACGTGGGTATGGTGCTGCAAATGTGAGGCTTAGGCTTCCCCAAGCCTCCGCGAACGCGCCCATGGCCACGCAAACACGGGGCTTAGGTTTGGTCTCCTTTGCGAATGCACCTAGCCCTCCGCTAATGTGGAGGGTTATTTTACTGTGATTGCACCAGCTAACTCTAAAACTTCTTTGGGGTCTCCCTGGCCTATTCAATGCTCGTTTTCACAAACCAAATAAATAACCATATTAATTTTGACATTTCTTATACAACAATGTGGTCAAAATTTCCAACAAAGCTCGTTACTATAAAATGAGGGTTCCACTTCTTTTTGGCAAATTTTAACTTAAACAATTGAGGGTGTCAAAATGCATCCAAAAGTCCCCTCCATCCAATGAAAGGTCATTCTAGACCAAATTCGACGTTCAGGAGTTAAACGTGCTATCAAAATTCCCTTTTAAACATGTTTAGCAAGGTTATCATCGAAAATCACTTTTTAGCTTATTTTCAAACTAATTTTACAAATTCCCAGTTAAACTCATACCAAAACTCCCAAATCTTGGGCCAACCATGCTCCTAGCCAATTTTGTTCACTCTGGAGCTGATGGAACTATCAAAATTCCACTTTGAGGCCATTTGTTAGGACTTTACCAGAAAACTCATTTTATAGTTATAACCTTCTATTCAACTTTAAAACACGCATAACTCTAAAATAATTCACCTAACAACCACACTAACAGTTACCCACAAGTCAAAAATGGCCCGAGGTCGCTATGCACATGCTCAAACTGATAAAATAATCACGGGAATACAAAAATGACCTAGAGGGTCTTACATCAATGATCCAAGAATCACAATTGAATATTCAAACAATGAATATCCATTTCAACCAGCATAGATGATAGGTTATAATCTCCCTATGTTGACCTCTAATGTATTTGGACATTTGCCACCTTACGGTCTAGACATCTCAGCTAGACCTTTGAGTATGCAGGGCAGGTTTCACCCTATTCAATTGTGAGATACAAGTCCTTATAATTTTATGGGCGGTCCAAATTGAAAGTAAGCATCTCTAACATCGCGGGTGCTTTCTTTTCCTTCAGCTAGTAGAAACCACCTTATAGATTTGTCATACATAGCTTGCGTGTATTTCATTCTAGCTAACTTCAAAGGGAAATCAAAAGATCGAGGATTGATAATACAAATAATACTTCTTATCCTTGTAAAAGAAAAAGTGATCGAGGTTCTGTGTTGAATGAACATTATAGTTTGGATCCATTTAAAAGCAGTGTTCCTTAAGATCGTATTATAGTCGGTCAAGCAAATAATAGTGATGCAAGAATTTCTCTTGGACAACACCAATCTATCCATGACTTCATATGGTATGGCATTATCACTTTGAATGGAACATCTGTGTGTTGTGCTATTTGTGTTCCTTTTAGGGAAAGTATAAATTATGAGATGTAAGTTTGCTTGTAATTTCCTTGTTCCTTCTTGAATAAAATATTAGTTTTTTTTAATTTCCTCTATGATTAAATAGATTTCTCAGCTTGCTGTCTCTGCCTATATGATTTTTGTTTATGCCATATTACTTTTAATAGGTGTAAAATGCTTAAATCCTAATGATATGGACACATGTATAGGGAGGAGAATTAGCAACAATCTAGGTAAGAGTATAAACAACTCAAACACAATTAACAACTAGTATCCTACAATGGCGGTGCCGCTATGGCAGCCTAATCCTGCACTGATGGGCTTAACCTAGATAGTGTTTAGTAAAGTGATCATAACTTTTTATTATGAACTCCAAATGATGCAAACATGATGGCATTAGAAAGAAGACCCATAGACCTTTAATTTGATAGGTCGTGGGCCACCTAATTCATTATAGGGTGAGAGTTATGATTATTTAAAGTTGTCCTTACTTTAAACTTAAGCCCAAAGCTAAATTGGTAAGGCACTTTCAATTTAACGTTGTGGTAGAGGCATTGTATAGCCTTAATTCACAATTAATACACTCATATATCAAGGAATTGATCTTGAATATCACAATCCAACTTTTTAGGTCATGATGGTGCCTGTTAGATCTCACCTATAGGTAAAGCAACCCAGTGCAACCCAACCCAATCCAAGGTACCTGTCCTGAATCACTAAACATGGCAATACTAGCAAAGTACCAATAGCACAACCACAACCTACCCAGAACCTAGAAGTCATCTGCACAGAGCTACTATAGACTCAAGCACACACATATACATAATAATAATAATAATAATAATAATAATAATAATAATAATAATAATAATAATAATAATAATAATAATAATAA
>JBCEWC010020659.1:0-10831 GCA_038996855.1 Solanum aculeatissimum
TTATATCTTTGATTTTTACTAATTACAAATATTTAATTTTCTTCTAATTACTATTTGGTTTTTTGAACCCGCAACCCTCCCTGCCCCGCATTAGTTTTAAAAATTGTTATTTTAACCCGCCCCAATTAACATTAAACCCGCATCCGCCCCGCATAGCTCTAAACCCGCCCCGCATAGTTCTAAACCCGCCCCGCATCCGCACCGCCCCGCCCCATTGTCATCCCTAAAGATATATATGCCAATTCATGTTTGCCCTTGTGCGCAAAAAATTATGTTATGAATCGGAGAAATTATATAGCACAAAATTGGATTTTCCTCAAATAAGTAGACTTGGGAATGATTGTGGAACCAAACATAAAGAATCGGAAGCGGACAAGAAGATAAGCTAAGTAGATTAGTACTCGTCTTGAAGCAAGTTCTTCGATTGAATCAATATAACCCTAATCTAGAAAAATCTGAATTTTATTGAATTAACTTTTTGGTACGAAATATGAGAAGACATCTGGAACTCTCAAGTTTCTATGCTCTTTGCTAGGGGTCGTTTGGTAACTGTTTTGAAGATGGGTTAATGCATACATTATAAGTACCGCCATGTTAGTAATTGATAAGGAATAATTTATTCAAGTATTTAATTAATACAGTGTTTGATTTTATAATTTAGAAACTCACATTGTCACGATCCGAAATTCGAGTGTGATGATGCTCACCTAACCCTCCAAGGTGAGTCAGTCCAAGCCTAGCCAATTCAACAATATAATAAAAGTGGAAGATAAACAATTTAATCATAACTACAACCACTCCAGAACTGGTGTCATGTGTACAAGCCTCTATAATAAGAATACACAGATGAAAATACAAGTCTCAATATTTAGTTCCCAAGTAGAACATAACATAAGGTAAAATCCTCGAAGGCCTACCGAAGGTACAAACAACTACTTCACGAGTGATCCTGAAGCTCTATCCTGAAATGAAGAAAGCTAATAAGGGGGACTGGACTCACAATCTACAAAAATGTAGCAAGGGGTGAGCACCAAACCATAGGTACTTAGCAAAATGAAAACTAACCTAAGGTAAAGCAATGAATAAACAACTCAAATACTCCTAACTAATAGCCAATCATATACTATCGAACTACACACCTGCACTCAGGAAAGTCACAACACAATACAATATACAATCACAGGAATATAGATATACCCATCACATAGCATCATATCTCATATCTATATATCCAATTGATACTCAAGTCAAATGATACAATAGATATTCAATCTCATAAACAAAACACAAAATAATATTAAAGTAAGAATAATATGAGATGCAGTGAATGTCATGAGATGAAAGTAATGCAATGGAATGTCAAATAATCATGATGCATGTATGTCCTATGATACACATCCGCTGATCATGTCAAAACAGAATCCGTTAGGGCCTAACATGGGTCATGTATCTACCAAAATTATTTTCTTTTGGCATTTACTTTTATATCTAGCCGGAACTATTTCCTTTCGACTTTTCATTTCATTTCTTTCTTTCTTTCTCTCTAGCCGGAACCATTTCCCTTTGACTTTTCATTTCTTTTCTTTCTTTCTTTTCCTCTAGCCGAAATCATTTTCTTTCGGCTTTTCATTTCTTTTCTTTCTTTCTTTCTTTTTCTCTAGCCGGAACCATTTACCTTCGGCTTTTCATTGTCAATGGATCATCAAGCAAGCACATAACAATAACACAATAGTCATGTTAACGGATATAGAATACGCAAGATGTCCAAATGAATCATGTATTTCAACAATTGAAATAGAGTAAGTACACAAGTATTCACAATATAATCTCAACCCCATCACATTCTCGATATACACATCAATTAATGCACAATTCCATGTATTACGAATTCACAATTACTTCACAAGTCAAGATTTCACCATATGAACATTTACCCAAATTGATATCACATAATCAAAGCCTACAAGGATATAATTCTGCCCCAAAGTAGTCAATTCAATACACATAGAAATATACAAGGTTCAATCATACGGTTAGAAATCATATAACGAATCTAATGACACTAAAATTAATCAATTCGGATGAAAATGGTAAAATGGTCAAAAATCCCATGCAGGATAAAGTAGCCAGAATCTGAAAATTAATACATGAAAACGTTCTTCGAGAAATAAGGAATTCAACGACGAAAATTGTTTCAAAAATAGAGATAAGATGAGGTAGAAGTCATTAATTTAGGATTATAAATTAATATCGAAAAAATTCTCAATTTCCACAATTAAAATCCCAAATTATAAGTTAAAATTACAATTTAATCAATGAAAATTGAAAAAATAGGTTAGAAAGTAGTTACACAATCAATTTACCTCGAAAAACCTTGAAAAATCTCTTGAAAATGAAGGTTAAGGTGTTAAAAATGATGAAAAATGACCCAAACCCGTCATTTAAAAACTAAAACTATTCAGGGATGATTTACTCTCCGCGAACACAAATAATAAATTGTGAATGCGGAGGCAAGAGGGAGCAACACTCCGCAAACGTGGAGGCTAGGGCAGTGGGCACTCCGCGCGAATGCTGGCCCATCCCCGCGAACGCGGAGGTCTGGAGACCCTACACTATGTGAACACGGAGAAATACCTGCGAACGCGATGCATTATTAGCACCTGCATCAGATACAACTAAACCAATAATTTTACACACCCAAGAAAATCAAGAACAAGACCTTGGGATTCATTCGAAACCCCTGTACACTATGTGAACAGGAAGAAATACCCGCCAATGCGGCGCATTATTAGGCCACCTGCATCAGATACAACTAAACCAACAATTTTACACAACTAAGAAAATCAAGAACAAGACTTGGGGATTCGTTCGAAACCCCGTGAACACAAACCATACATGAAACCCTATCAGAAACGACGTTCCAAATTCAATGGAACTGTCAAAATTTAAATTCGAGACCTCCTTGATCTGGGACCCAAGAAAGATCGTTTAAACAAGTTTCGGATGTAAAAAATAAAAAATAATTTCGTAAGCTCTAAAAATTACAACAAAATCATTTCTAGCATTAGTTTCATCATCCGAAACTACTGGAACCAACAAAAATTTGATCCAAACTCTAAATATTGACCAAAGTCAAACTATGGTCCAAAATAAATTTAAAAAATGCAACTTTGGGTCAAAACTCTTCGTTTTAGCTCCAAATTTAGTTCTGCAAGTTTTGTTAGACCAGATTCGACATTTTCAGAGTTGATGGAATCAACATAAATGCAATACGACACTCGAAACTCAAAATAACCACAAAACTCAAAATTTTCAACTTTAAGCCTTTAAAAACTCTTTTTTTGGCAAAACTCCCATTTTCTGACAAGGTTTTAAAAATTCGACTCGTAGACTCAACAAAAAATGACCCAAGACAACTTTCGAGAAGGACAAAATAGTAATTTGATCCAAAATGTCAAAAATGACCTTCAAAGTCATTACACACATATATAATTTATACTTGTGTAAGTTATAAAAAAATTTATGTACTATTATTTCATGCAGGATAACGATAAAATAAATAATACGTGAATAACTAAATCTAATATAACTAATCTCTACATAAAATAATACATAAATTTTCTTATAACTGATTCATACATAATTTTATTAATATACATATATATATATATATATAAAACTCTAATTAATTACCAAACCACCCCTTATTATTTTTGGGGGAAATGATCAGTGTTGTGATAATGGTAGTTGGTCTTATCAATGATTGAAATAATTATGTTAGAAGCTTAAGTTTTATTTGTACAAGCTCAATCATATTAATAATAAATTAATTTTTAATATTTTTCGGTAAATATCATAAAAATAATAATGAGTATTATACTTTGCAAGGAAATCATCCTTTTTTTTAAGTTTTATAAAATAAAAAATAATTTATAACTTATTTAAGTTATCACAACCAACATTAAAAGAGTATGCAATCTAATATTCATTTTAATATTATTTCAAATATAAATGTTGAATTAAATAATAAACATGTGTTGGATGAAAATATGTCACCTCCTTTAGTTATATGTATTAGCCTCATATCAAAAAGTTGTAAAGATCAAGCGTATTTTAATTGGGATGGACGTATATAATTAAATGAGATGACATATTTTATGTGGTTAACATAACTATGCTATAGACATTTGTGAATACGCGCACAAAACTTTTTCAAAATTTGAACAAAAAAAATAATATTTGAAGGTAAATATTTTTATGAATTGATAAATTGTCATCGAGCATCTACTTCTTCACTTCTATACGTAATAAAAATTTAAATATTATATTTTAAACAAAAGAGTTTGGAATGATATTTTATTCTTAAATATTTTTTGTTTTATTTTTTCTATTTTTATAAATTATTGAATAATTATCTGATAAAGTTATCATGATACAAATAGAAACTCAGTGTGACAATAAAAATTTTAAAATTCGTATTAAATGATATCAATTGCAAATAATATAATAAACATTTGATTGTTAATTTATATAAATTTTTGGTATCGTCAATTTTGTTTAAAGAAAACAAGTACAATCTTCTTTATCTAATATAGTCCATAAACAATGCAAATGGAATAATGTCTCTCAAAAAGTTTTAGAACCCCATTTCAATTTATTTAACTTATTTTGACTTGATACAAAATTTTAAAAATAATAAAAACTTTTGAATCTTGTGTCCTTAATAAAAGAATATGTAAAAAAAATCCTAAATAACATTTAATCTTGTGATTTTAACACATGTCATGTGGATGTTAGAATTAAAGAGTTGACAAAAAGAAAAAAAAAGACATTCTTTTTGAAATCGATAAAAAAAAGTAAGTCAAATAAATTGAAACGGAAAGGAGTAGAATTTTTATACTCCCTTCATTTAAAAATAGTTTTCTTGTTTCTGTCTTTGCTTTTCGAGAGTCGATCTAATAAAATTTTAAAGTTAAATTTGAATAAGTTAATTTAATATTCTAAAGTTAAAATTTAATTTTTAAAAACTGTACGGAAAGTAATATCGATTATAATATTTTTCTCATAACAATATGAAAACAAATATATTTAAGTGTTGGTCAAATTTTACATCATTTGAATCTTAAAAAAAATTGTGACGAGTACTTTAAAATGAAGCAAGTATATTAAAAAATAATTATACTTTGGCTTTTAAAAAAAATTGAACTTTTTAGTTATAAAATTTCTAAAAAGATGATTTTTATAATTTAAACACTTAAGAATTTGTATTAAAAAAGCCAACTAATTTTAAATAGTGCAAGCAAAAAATATAGTAAAGATTATAATGACAAATAAGTTTCACAAAATATAAATAAAGTTGATAATAGTTAAACATTTAAATTTATAGACAAAAATTTAATAAAACTGAAATGATATAAAAATAATTAATGAGTCCATATTTATTACACATGTTTGGCAATTAGTAAGAAAATAAGATAAGACCAAATACCTAGTATAATTCGTATTGCTTATTGTACAACTCTTTATTGTCATGATTGTCCTTCCATTACTCTTCTATATAATAGAAATAGAAATAATATATAATAATAAATAGAAAAAAAATGTGTCTAAATTTTTATTTCTAATATTAAATCATTCAACTATTTTTTTATCCTTAAATATGATCATATTTACAAAATTATCATTGATCATCTATGTCTTTTACTTTTCTATATAATAGAGATACCAAACCAGTCATTATTTTTTGGGGAAATGATCAGAGTTGTGATATGGTAGCTGGTCTTATCAATGATTGAAATAATTATACAAGTAGGTCTAAGGAGAAAAATGTCATTGTTGTGTCTCATAATCTTACTAGTAAATTTTATATTTTAGAATAAGCCATATGAGGAAACCTTATTTCCCAATATAATAAAACCTCTTTCAACATTTGTCAGAAGCTCATTTGAACCAAAAAGGCAAAAATCTTCACCACTAGAGTATTACATTTGTGATTAATTATATTTTCATAATTTGGAGGAATTATGAGACGACTTATCAAACATAAAGATAATTAATACTTATAAGAAAAATAATGGAAATGTAATTGTCATCTTATGGAGTGGTTGATAGGCATATAAATCAAAATGTACACGTATCATAATGCTTGGTGTACATATCAATTATAAATTTAGATTTTGACTTTAGGGTATACCCAAGATTTGCCGCATATTAAGATAGGCCTAAAATATTGAGTAAATTAGAAAGAAATATTTCTTGAAACTTACTTAATTGTAATTATGTAATGTCATCCTAAAATGAACTGGCTTTAAAATAATTTGGAATATGATAGTCATGATATATAACATCAGGAGCGGACTTAGAGGGTCGATTATAAATTTATGTAAATTTAATGTTTTTTATTAAATTCTTTTTATATTATTAAAAAATCTCTAATTCTAAATATATATAATTGTGAACTTATTTATTATTATTATATTAATTTGAGATCGTTATAAAAATTAATAAACTTTAAAGTTTAAATTCGTCTCTCTATGTATTAAGATTTTATTGATGATGGGACATTACCCACTAATATAATTTGGCAAGAACCACGTTATGGGACCAATTAATTGTTTGTTGATCACACAATTCATGGAAAACTTGGTTTGCAATTCAGACAGCAGCCAATGTGATTATGTTTGTTGTACTCCATGAAAATGATCTATAATAATAAAGTATATAATACCTGCAAGGGTGGCCAAATTTGGTTCTAACATGTTTGATTTTTGAGATCTCGAATTTGATATTATCGATCTGTATTTTTTTCAATCGAATTTATTATATAAAATTAATTTGATATGATTTACTTTTTTTTACATGTAGTTTACAGACTATTACATTAAAGTAAAATTTATCTTATCAAAATCTAAAAATAACTATTCTGATAATTACTAACTAGCCATATTCTTCATTAGATCAGTCTCTAAATATAAAAACTTGATAATTTAGTAGATAACAATATGATTCAACATTGTAAAATGTCTTGGATTAATTAAAAGATAACTACAAATAGATTATTAATTAAGATAAGTACTATCTATCGCCGCCTCTCCTTTAATTGTTAGCAACGAGAGCAATGTTACATTAATGACTTGATACATTATATATATTTAATTTAATTAATGGGCTATACTTTTTCTTAAATATATATTTTAAATTTTATGTTCAATTAAATTTTAGACATAAAATATGAAAGACACTCGTATTATTTTTTTATTTTTTTATGAGTACAATTGTATGCTTATTACATCACTTTTGCTACAACTGTATGGTATACACGTAACGGCAAACAATTTTTAATTTAATAACGCATAGATAAATAAATAAAATTAAATAATTGCGGCAGAGTTTGAGTTTCATATAAATACCTTCCCTCCTCTCTCTGTTCTTCAAAAAGTTCATCATCTGATAAATCAATCTCTTTCTCTCTGGATTTCATTAGATTCAGCAGATTTCAGTTGAACTTTCTCGTGAAATCAACATTTTCCAACTGATTTTCAGAGTATTTCTCTCTCTCTTTAGCCACGGCGAATTCATTCAAACACCAAAGAATTTTCTAGAAGTTCAATCCAAGGAAGCTAAGATCACATCAGTCAACGGATTTGACATTGCTGAGAAAATATGTTATTATGCATGAAAACTTCAAAATAAGCAAAAATTTTGAATTTTTCTGATGATTTTATGCTACTGTGAGGAAAATAGAAGTAACGGACGGAGTGCGATTAGAAGACAATCGATTCAGTTTCTGCATACAGACAGAGAAAATCAATCCAAATTAGCTGAACTTTCGAGTTTTCCTGCTGTATGTGTTTACTGCGTGAGAAGAAGAAGAGAAACGGACGAAGTGAGATTCGAAGAAAGTCGATTCAGTTTATGCATACAAACATGGAAATCAATCCAAATTAGCTGAATATCCTCATAATTTTGTGTTTAATGTGAGAAGAAGAGTAACGGGTACTCGCACTGACTTATAGATCTGTGAATTTTACAGTGCATTTGTGAAGATGCCGATGATGAGAGAATTAGAGGAAGAGAGGAATGGAAGAGATTCACCAAAAGAGTATAAGATTGATGATTTGAGAGATAGTAATAGGAAATCGTTGAGAAGTAGCAGTCGAATGGCCATGATAGAGAACGAGCTAGGATCTGATTCAACTTATTCGAGGTTTAGCAGGGAAAACGTCATCAATGGCCTCAAAGGCTTTTCGCAAGGTTTCGTCATTTATCCCGATGACAGGTATGCTTCTACCTTCCTCCTCTCTCACGAGGGACTTGTCTTTTTTCCACTTTATTTGATATTTATATTAAAATTTAATTAATCTTAAATTTACTTCATATTGACAAAAATTTTAGAGTGGAATAGAAGAAATTTTCCTTCTTAATTAAAAGTTTGCACATTAAAAATGAACAACTCTCAAGTCTCGAGTTGAATCCTAAAAATAAAAAGATTTTTGTTATTAAGCATGAAAATTCGGGATTTATATGCAAACACATTTCAGCTACTTCTTTCGTCCTATTTTAATCGGTAGATTTAGTTTGAAAATTAATTAAAAATACTTATTATTTTAATAATTCAAAATTAAAATTGACAATTATTTTAAATTATATCCTAACATTAAAGACATTTTATTGTATATGCCTAATTCTCAAAAAATATTTAATAAATAAATAAAATTTAATAATTATTTTATGAATACGAAAAAGAATTAAAACAATAGTTAAAATAGCATGAAAAATATTAACTTAATGTGAATGTCTTATTTATGAAGTGTTTAGGCTAAATGTGCTAAGCCTGAATATTTGAACACCTCTATTTAGTTATAATAATTCTTTCAACCAAAAGGAGAAAAAGGCAGAGGCCGTGAATTGGAAGGGAAACGTATGAATTACCATTAAAATTTTAAATTTAGAAGCGTGAAACATATGTAGGCAGACAATATTAACTACAGTAAATAATTTTACATGATTACTGGAGGGAGTAGTGAATATTTTCGGTACCTTAGCGGGAAAATGGTTACGGCGACTTGTCGCTTTTAGAGTTGTCAGAAGAATCATTTTGTTGTGAGATATGCGCCATTCCCGGCGACGTTTTTGCGTATAGAGGCGTGCACCTGTGCGCACATTCATTGGGTTTAGGGAGAACATTGGTCAGTTTTGGTTATAGACCATGATTACAGCTACTACTCACAATATTTTTCCTCTTTAGATTTATTAGTTTTTTTATTTTCTAAATTCGCATTAAACTCTCTATTAATCTGAATCGTGTACGATATGATTCATTTGAAAGTAGCCTTTGAACAAATTTTTTTTTTGCATATCCGTACCTAAAATTTAAATCCAAAGTCATAGTTTTATCATTACATTATAATCGATATTAATTTTATTTTAGATTTTCAATATATCAAAGGATAATTGGTAAAATATACTTTTTTTGTTTTATTTTATGTGACATTTTTTCTTCTTTCGTTCATACCCAAAAAGAATTACCTCACTAGAATTAAAAATAATTTAACTCCAAATTTCATTTTACCTTTTATTAAATAATTCCAACCACATAAATATCTATAGATGATTTAGATCACAAGTTTTAAAAGTTTTTTCTTTTTTCTTCAATAACATGCTAAGTGAAACAGTGTCGCATAAAATGGAACAAAGGGAGTATTAATTAATAATCTCGCTATTTCATTTTATGTGACATACTTTTTTTTTAGTTCGTCTTACAAAAAAGCCATGTTATTATAATTAGAAACAATTTAATTTTAAATTTCTTTTTATCCTTAATAAAATGATTTACAACCATACGAATATCTAATGAACAAAATTTTAAAGTTTTTCTTTTTTTCTTAAATATCATGTCAAGTCAAAACATGCTATATAAAATGATATGAAGGGAGTATTTAATACATCAATCAAACTACAGCAATAATATTGCCAACTAAATAATTGTACTCTTTATGTTTTCAATTTATTTATCTAGTCTTAATTTGATATGAAGTTTTATCACAATATCAAAGATTTTTGAATTTTATTAAACTAAATACTTATAAAAAGCATCAAAATACTCTTTAATAGATAAAATCTGTTTATTTATATACCTAACTTTTCTCCTGTGTTTTGTTGATGTGAGATTTCTCATCTTAAGATGATTGTTAAATACTCATTCTATAATCTAATATTTAATCTGTTTTGACCCAAACAAATTTGAATTGAGTTACTTCTTGACTCGTTTATTCTCTGCCCTACTCATGTGTCGCGTGTTCAATGAAATATAAAATTTCTACAGGAAACATGTACACGGCTTAAGTTGTTGGCTTGTTGCTAGCGAAAAATGTGTCAATTAAGACAAAAAATTCATTGCAAATAATTTTCTCTCTCGGGTCCACGTCGGTGCGGACTGCGAAATAGAGACCTATCATGTTGCTCCTGCACCTGAAAGTAACGTTTGTGAATTCTCATTCAACATTTCTCTTGCCCTTTTTTTTTGGTTTTCTTTTTAAATCAAGTACACCTTGATTAACAAAACTTGAAGACAAAACAATGCACGCCTTTATACTTTTTCATAAATCTCATATAAACACTTGAACACAATATTAATATATTATAAACATGCGCTTCACTTAATTGCATACCTGGTCGAGTTTTGAGCTAGTTTTATATCTGATAAAGAAGAATATGCAGGGTGGATCGGTCGGTTCGGTTCTTGCAATTTGCATTTTAGTCTTAGAGTAGTAGAGTACAATTTAGACTTAGTTTTAAGACTTAAGAGTTTTGTTCCCTATAAAGTGGGTAC
>JBCEWC010020660.1:0-10830 GCA_038996855.1 Solanum aculeatissimum
GTCTAATCAGTATTACAATTTCAAGGAATCACAGTCAACAAGAGCATTAGTTCAGGATATTTATATATACATATCAACATTTAACTCAACATCTCAATTATAATTCAATCATGAGTAAGTGCAGAATAATCTGCAATGACATATAATTATGATTGATGTCTATCCTGCGATACACATCCGTTGATCAACTCAGACCGGAACCCACGGGGGTCTCATGAGGACCGTTTATCCGCTGAAAGAAACCTCAACAAGTCAGAAGAGACCTAAGCTGAATCCCCAATCGATAAAACCCTCGGTCTCAAATATCTATATCTCAATCATACTTACCAGAAGCGACCTAGCCATAACCATGACCGGTAGAAACCTCGGTCCTAAATATTAATATCCCTCTCTTATCTCATTTTCAGGATCCGAGGCAAATAAGCATGTACATAGAGGGTAAAATGAATTCACAATCACAATTCGAAGCTACAAACATCAAAATCAAGCAATTCACAAAAAAAGGGTAAAATGATCCAAAAATTTATTGTTGGCAAATGAGATGAAAATCTGAAAACTTTTATATGAAAATATTCCTTGAGGTTTTAGGAATCTATTGGCGAAAACCATTGCAAAAAAGAAATCAAAATGAGCTCACAATCACCATTTTTCTTTAAAAAAATTAAGTTCATGAAATCCTCAATTGAAATCCCCAATTTTGATATTAAAATCATGATTTAGTCAATGAAAATTGAAGAAAAGAAATGAAAATAACTTATCCAATAGATTTTTCATGCAAAATCATTTCAAAATTGCCTAAATCGAGCTCAAGAAAGTTGAAAATAGTAAAAAATGACTAAACCTGTCATTTAGGAATCAAACATAGTTCGAGCATCAAGTGTGCAACACAATCGCGACATCTAACCTCACACTCACGAAGCATAGCAAGCCCCTTCATTGCAATCGTGGATAGGACTTCACAATTATGAAGAGCAATTTAATTGCACTACACGAACACGAGCTCAGGGGTTGCGAACATGAAGAAGAAAGGTTGCATCATATATCAACAGTTAGCACATAACACAAAATCATGGAATGGGCCCGTAAAATTCATTCGAAACTTGATATACATAAATCATATATGTAATCCTACTAAATTCAACATTCTGGACTCAATTGAATTATCAAAACTAGAATCCATGGTCTTCGTTGATCCGGAACTCAATGAGTCACAACTAAACTAACGTAAGTCACTTGAAATACCAAAATGCTACAAGAACACTTAAAAACTATGACAACATTCTTTCCAGCACAAAAATCACCTCTTGGAACCAATAGAACCATCAAAAATCCAATTCGAGCATTGAAACTCAAAATATTGATATCACGATCTGTAATCGAGGTGTGATAGCACTCACGTAACCCACCAAGGCGAGTCAGCCAAAAACTCAACAACTTAACAAATATAATAAGAGTGTAAGATAACAGTCTAATAATCTAGATAAATGGAATGAAAAACAACTAAAACCATCCCAAGGACTGGTGTCACATGTACAAGCCTGTATGACTAGAATACTTAAATGAAATATAAGGTATAATGTCTAGTCGTCAAATAGAACGAAAACATAGAAATAGATCCTTAAAGGTCTACTGAAGACATGAACAACTACCTCATAAGTAATTTAGAAGCTCGATCCAAAAGAGAGAAATTAGCAGGTGGACTGGGCTCACAACTTACAAAAATAAAGGGGTGAGCACCAAACAACAAGATACTTAGCGAAATGGAACTAACCTAAAATAAAGCAATGAAGAACACAAATAACTCGTTAAATCCCAACCACAGACTGTCGAACTACAATCCTGCACTTAGAAAAGTCCCAACACAATATAATATATAGATCACAGTAATATTATTATACTCCTCATCTGAATCTCCATACATAAGAATTTATTAGATCCCACAATTACTCACAATTCAGGGATAAGAAGAGTGTACAAATACAACAATATCAACCAATTATGATATGAAATGAAGTGAATACCATGTAGTGAATATAATGCAATGCAATGTCAAATAGTAATGATGCATGTCTGTCCTACGATACATATCTGCTGATCAGATATGATTGTCTGCCTCAATCAGAACCCATGAAGGCCGCATATGGACCATGTATCCGCTAGAACCATTTTCCTTCGGCAAATAAATTTCAATACTAGTTGAAACCATTTCTCTTCGACTTTCTATATTTTTTCTTTTTCACTAGCCGAAAACATTTTCCTTCGGATTTTCATTTCTTTTCTTTTTCACTAGCCAAAACCATTTTCCTTCGACTTTTGATTTCTTTTCTTTTTCAGTAACCGGAACCATTTCCCTTCAGCTTTTCATTTATTTTCTTTTTCATTAGCCAAAACCATTTCCCTTCGACTTTTGATTTCTTTTCTTTTTCACTATCCAAAACCATTTTCCATCGACTTTTTATTTCTTTTTTTTCACTAGCTGGAACCATTTCCCTTCGGCTTTGCAATGGATCATCAAGAAAATACATAATAAATGCACAATGGGTATGCCCATGACAATGCCATGATGGAAGATGTTCATATAAATTAATTTTGATTCCTCACAAGTGCACAAGTACTCACAACATAGTCTTAGCCCCATCACTATTTCAACATACACATTAAGTGATACACAGATCCATGCTTCAATATCATCAATATCAAATGATTCACAAGACCATATAAATTATGAAATTACAATAACTTATAACTCGATATAGCACCATATGCATAAGTATTTGATATGACAAGTCTTATCAAGTCTACAATAGTACAATTCTACCCACAAATAGTCAAATCCATACACATAGGAGCATACAAGTTTCATTCATACTTAACAAAAGGTTAAAAGTCTACTTGTCTCAAATAAAGTCTTGAATCAAGATGAATTCATGGCTTTTCCCCTTTCTCGGTTTTCCAAATTACCACAATCTATTTACACATGGTATCACCATAACATAACGAGTCTAATGACACCAACATTACTTAATTCAGAAAAAAGAGAAAAATGATCCAAAAATCCCATGCCAAAAAATATTGCCAAAACTAAAAATTTATGGATGAAAATGTTCTCCTTGTAGTAAGGAATTCAACAGTAAAAATAGTTTCGAAAGTGGAGTTGAGATGAGGGAGAAATCAATAATTAAAGTTTTGGAATCAAAGTCTCAAAAATCCGCAAATTTCACTATTTAAATCCCAAAATTAAAAGTTAAAATCACAAATTAATCAATGTAAATCAATGCAATAGGTTAGAAAATAGTTACCCAATCACTTTGCCTTAAAAAACCACAAAATCTCTCACTCAAACAAAGATTGGAAGTGTAAAAATGGAGAAAATGAGTTTTAAACGTATTTATAGTGACTGTCACTGTTCAGGAACTAAATACACTCCGCGAGCGCAGAGGAGAACAAGGTTCACCTCCGTGAACTCGAAGAGTAAGAGGGGGGTTGCACAAAAAACTTGCACCAACAATGCACAACTAAAGCCAAAACTCGTAATGGGCACTCAAAACTCATCCAGAATCAGAATTTCACAAACTAAATATGTATCCATACTAGAAATAGCGATTCAGACTCAACAGAATCATCATAAATTAATTTTGACGCTTCCATGATATATTTATCAATGCAAGTCAAATATATTAGTTTCAGACTCAAAAACTCAAAATATTCTCGGAAGATCTAAAAATTACAACAAAGCCATTTCTAGCATTACTTTGATCATCCAGAACTACTAGAATTGAAGGAATTTCGATACAAGCTCCCGAACTCCGAATGTTGACTAAAGTCAAGCCTATGATCCAAAATGAACATAAAATGCAACTTTGGACCTAAAATCTCCGTTTTAACTTTGAATTTAGTTCTGCAAGTTCTCCTAGACCAGATGCGACATTCCAAAATTGATAAAATCAACAGAATCAGATTCTGATACTCGAAACACAAAATGACCTCAAAACTCAAAATCTCCTACTTTAAGCCTTCTAAAATTCTTTCTTTTGTAAAACTCCAACTTTTTACAAAAATTTCAAAATCTGACTTTTTAACTCATCCAAAATTGACCCAAGGCATCTTTCAGGAAGGGTAAAATGGTAATTTGGTCAAAATTGTAAAAACTGACCTTCAGGGTCATTACATCATTCACCACCAAAAGTCATGTTCGTCCTCAAACATAAAGCAAAGGGAGGAGCCTCAACAGGAGTAACCAAGAGTCTGAAATGTCATCCTCAAAGTCGTTAATTGCTTTCAAGTAACCTTATTTTTGAGAGCTATACCATCAGGATGAACTATCAAGAATAAATGGACCAACATGAAATTCTGCCAAACAAAAATAATTACCAAGTCAGAAACTAGCCAACGAACCAAACTTGAGTCAATGCTCTCATATCACAATTTACACATCATGACAAACTCCCACCCATGAGACCAGAAATCAACTCAGATCCATACCCGGTAAAGGCCAAGAGTGAATCTAAACCAAATCATAACAAAAAGCAATATACAAACCATCACAAACCTCATTCAAATTCCGTTCTCTTAACATACTCCTCCCCAAACTCAAGCCGTGCAATTCCAATACTTAGACAATGCATATTCATAAGAGAGAATCCAATTAAATCTAGCCCAAATGAAGGTAATGAACATGAAAGAAAACCAGTAAATGATACTCCCAGGCTTATAAAACCTCAATTAACACTATTTGGATACTGAAGCAATAGCTGAATTAGGTATGGTGCCTTTTCCATGAGCTGCAACTACTCAATTAGGAATCAACCTCAACCATATGTAACCCTTCAAGGGAAAATGAAAAGACGTCAACATCCACTTAAACACTCATACCCTAATGCCAATCTTAAGAAAATTTTTATCACTCTATGAATTCTGTATACCATAAGCATATAGCCTTCGTTTACCACTAAGTATTTACATAACCCATCATGATAGTCTATATTAACTTCCATCAACGAAGTAGTATCCATCCAAATCAAAATCATCAATAACACACATAAAATCATACGTCCCTTCTGTAATGATCCCATGAGTTACCTATTATAATTGAACAATCCAACTCAACAAGAAATGCAAAATTTCTCAAATATCACCATTGTCATTCAACCCAAATCAAACTTTCTAAAAAGGAGTCGATAATCTTTTATAACTTAGTGGGGAGTCCGCCCACCTCACATTATCACACAACTCAAGTGAAAATCCATATAATTTACAACTCTGAACTATGGATCTATACACGATGTCAAATCTCTTTCACTTGTCTCAATTTGTATCTGTCACCAATGATGCAAGGATATTTAAATACTTACCCATACTAATGGACCATCCCCAAATGCTCAAACGCTTTGAGGCCCAAGGCTCATGTACTTTCTCCTAATCCATTTATTGTCAATATTTCTTAGAAAAACTCCATAACAGATTGTCTTTTACTTTACATCAACTTCTCAAATGCAACTTCATTACTTTCCTTCACCATCAAAAGTAGCAGAGTCTATAATTGATGCCATGCTCAAACCCCCTTCAAAATGCTCAATAACCAATGTAACCAATCATCTCATTACCTGACTAATCTATAACTTGACAAAATCAACTATTATGAATGTGAACTTATCATGAAATATGGGATCTCAATCACACTATGCAACCAATTCCATTCTCAAACATGATTAATATATACCTTAAAGATCTCTAGAGATTGCATACCCTAGTTTCTCATCAATCACTTACTCACACATCTTATCATACCCATCTTGTCAATAGCAACCCAAGTCATGCTAGTCACTAAATCGAACACCATAAAAACCCATTCTCATACGCGAGCCAAATTCTATAGACTTCTCTTTCATATCTTACCCAATAGTCTCTTAACCCACTGACACAAGCATAACCATATTACCATATGTCGAACAAGGTAAACAAAATCAAACTAAATTACAAAATTGATCTTATATTTGATATGGTAACCAAATCCCAATTCTACTAGCCAAATTGACTGTCTCAACCAATTATCCACATGCACTTCCTTACTAATATTCCTATTTACATTTATACAAGTGAACTTATCAAAACCTCATTAGTCTATATGTTTGCTACCTCAACATCAACACACTTCTCTTGGCTTACAATGAAGTCACCATTCTCTTTATAGATATTTGGAATAACATCTACACTTAAACATATTAGTTCTTATTTTGAGATTCACCACTATGACTTCCCTTATGACCAAATCCAAACTCAAACATCGATAGCAACAATCAATTGGTTCTCCCCAGATGTGACGCTAAGGCCAAACTCCACTACCTGAGTAAGTACAACATCTGACAACTCTTTTGCAACTAGTGTTCGTGCTCAAAGACCAAAAACTCCATTCTCATATATTACTAGAATCACATAAGAAGACTCACTAGATTCACCAGTAGAATGCATCATACTCTCCAAGAAGTTCTTGCTCAAATAGTCCATACTTTTATCTCATTGAATAGCTGTCACACATAATCAAATTTGTTTTATCTCTCACCAAGAAATATACCTTATCCCATAGAACAGATGGGTAATCGAAGCAACGCAACCCATAATCCTAGCCAAATAGACATAGATATCACCATAGCAGTCATATCATAATCATTTGTGCTATATACCCAATCCAAGAAGACGTAGTAGAAGTTCTGATTCCAATGAATACAAGGCCATCCTCTATCCATACTAAGCAACCCTCATTTGATAAACTTAACAACTGTATTCCCATAATTATTGAACTAATAACATAGTTATTCCTTTAACTACGCTAATGAATCACCCCAAATATCTAATAGACCACGAAGGTACCACCCTCGATGATGAAAGGGCAATCAAAAGAATATGGTGCATATAAAATCCTCCAATCAGTTTCACTTTTTGATACCTTTCCTTTAACATACCTCATCAGACCTCAACCAAATCTAAACCTCTTCGAATTAAAGGACAATCCAAGCCTGACATATATTCATCCATCAAGTACTTCACCTTTTTCTCAAAGTTGGATCAAATTACAAACCACACAATATACAGAAATCCAACAATAACTATGCACACTAGGAAATAAAAGAACAAAAGGGAATTTCTTAACAGTCTTTGTAGCCTCTCAAGGATAAGTAACGAACGTCTCCGAACTGATCCTTAATACTCTACTCGACTGGGCTTGTACACATATGAGACCTATGAACCGAGGGCTCTGATACCAAATTGTCATGACCCAAAATCTGGGTGTGATGACACTCACCTAACCCACCAAGGTGAGTTAGCCAAAAATCAAACAACTTAACAAATATAATAAGAGCAAAAGATAACAGTCTAATAATATAGATAAGCAAAATAAAAAATAACTACAACCATCCCAAGGACTGGTGTCACATGTAAAAGCCTCTATGACTGGAATATTCAAATGAAATACAAGGTACGATGTCTAGTCCTCAAATAGAATGGAAACATAAAAATAGATCCTCAAAGTCTTGCTGAAGACATGAGCAACTACCTTATAAGTAATCCAGAAGCTCAATCCAAAAAAGAAAACTCTAGGAGGATGGACTGGACTCACAACCTATAAAAATATAGCAAGGGATGAGCACCAAACAATAGGGTACTCAACGAAATGGAACTAACCTAAAGTAAAGCAATGAAGAGCACAAGTAACTTCTTAAATCCCTGCACTCAGAAAAGTTCCAACACAATATAATATACAGATCACAATAATATTAATATACTCTACATCTGGCAAATTATCTCCATACACAAGAATATAGTAGATCCCACAATTACTCACAATTCAGGGATAAAAAGAGTGTACAACATACAACAATATCAACTAATTATGATATGAAATGAAGTGAATGCCACGTAGTGAATATAATGCAATACAATATCAAATAGTAATGATGCATGTCTATCCTACAATACACATCCACTGATAAGATATGGTTGTTTTCCTTATCCAAATCTCATGGAGGTCGCACATGGACCATGTATTCACCAGAACCATTTTCCTTTAGCAAATAAATTTCACTACTAAACGGAACCATTTCCCTTCGACTTTCCATTTCTTTTCTTTTTCACTAGCCGAAACCATTTTCCTCTGGCTTTTCATTTCTTTTCTTTTTCACTAACTGGAATCATTTCCCTTTGGATTTTCATTTCTTTTCTTTTGCACTAGCCGAAATCATTTCCCTTCAACTTTTCAATGGATCATTAAACAAACACATAATAAATGCATAATGGGTATGTCCATGACAATGACATGATGCAAGATGTCCATATAAATTGATTCTGAATCCTCACAAGTGTACAAGTATTCACAACATAGTCTTAGCCCCATCACTATTTTAACATATACATCAAGTGATACACAGATTCATGCTTCAATATCATCAATATCAAATGATTCACAAGACCATATAAATTATAAAATTACAATAACTTATAACTCAATATACCACCATATGCACAAGTATTTGATATGACAAGACATAATCAAGCCTACAATAATACAATTCTAGCCCCAAATAGTCAAATTCATACACATAGGAGCATACAAGATTCACTCATACTTAACAAAAGGTTAGAAGTCCACTTGCCTCAAATAAAGTCTTGATTCAAGATGAATTTGGGGATTTCCTCCCTCCTCGGTACTCCAAATCACCACAATCTATTCACACATGCTATCACCATCACATAATGATTCTAATGACACCAAAATCACTTAATTTGGAGAAAAAAAAGAAAAAGGTCCAAAAATTAAATGCCAGAAAATATTGTCGAAACTAAAAATTTATGGATGAAAATGTTTTCCTCGTAATAAGGATTCCAACAGTGAAAATGATTTTTAACATGGAGTTGAGATGGGGGAGAAATCAATTATTAAAATTTAGGAATCAAAGTCCCATAAATCCCCAAATTTCACTATTTAAATCCCAAAATTCGAAGTTAAAATCACAAATTAATCAATGTAAATAATTGAAATAAGTTAGAAAATAGTTACCCAATCACATTTCCTTGAAAACCCACAAAATCTCTGTCTCAAACGAAGCGTGAAGGTGTAAAAATGGAGAAAAGGAATTTTCAAAGGTATTTATAGTAACTGCTACCGTTTAGGAACTAAATACACTCCCTGAGCGTGGAGAAAAACCAGGTTCACCTCTATGAATGCAGAGGCCTGGACCACGAATACTAAGGAGAATCAGGTTAACCTCCGTGAACCTGGAGAGTAAGAGGGGGCCTGGGCTAGAAACTTGCACCAGCAATGGACAACTAAAATCAATACTCGGAATGGACATTTGAAACTCATCCAAAATCAGAATTTCACGAACCAAATATGTATTCATACCAAAAATAGCGATCTGGACACCAGAAATTTGTCAGAAATCAATTTAGAGGCTTCCACGACACATTTACCAATGCAAGTCAAATAAATAATTTTCAGACTCAAAAACTCAAAATATTCTCGAAAGCTCTAAAAAGTACAACGAATCTATTTCTAGCGTTACTTTGACCATCCAGAACTACTAGAACTGAAAGAATTTTGATACAAGCTCACGAACTCCGAATGTTCACCAAAGTCAAACTTATGATCTAAAATGAACTACAAATGCAAGTTTAGACCTAAAATCTCCATTTTAACTCTGAATTCAGTTATGGAAGTTCTCTAGACCAGATTCGGCATTCCAGAACTGATGAAATTGATAGAATCAGATTTCGACACTCGAAACACAAAATGATCTCAAACTCAAAATCTCCAACTTTAAGCCTTCTACAACTCTTTCTTATGCAAAACTCCAACTTTTTACAAGATTTCAAAAATTCAACTTTTTAACTCATCTAAAAATGACCCAAGACGACTTTTAGGAAGGGCAAATGTAACAACCCAATTTCTTTTGAAATCTCCTTATGATTGACCTTATATAGTGTACCACTAGTCATGGTTGAGTTTTGGTAGCCTTGGTTTGAGTTTAAGTGGCCGAACGCAAAACGGGCTAGTGGGTGGCCTAGAGGGACAGTTTTTGTAGTGAACTTTAAACGGTCACAACTTTTGATGTGGGATGAACCATATGGAATACTACATATAAAATTGAATCTCTTTGAGTTAGCTTTGCAACACAACTGGTTTCACTCAATTTGGAGTTCGGATGAGGGAGATATGGCCCAAACAGTGAGACTATCTGAAATTCGGAAGACATTGGAGATAGGCTCAGAAAAGTGGCTAAGGGCAGGTTCACAGACCGTGAAACATTGAAACGTCTGTGTGGGGTGTCTTTACGTGTTCCAGTGAGCTAAAGGTGGCCTGGAACCACCCCTAAGACAAGTATAGGACCACGAGACCTTGAATGGCTCGTTTGAGCCTAGACGGTCCATCCACTGTCCCGTCAAGTTGTACAGTGGTTAGGCCAAGCCATGGAAAAGTTTGGGAGTCTAAGGTTGAGCTCATGGGACAGGTGCATGGCCCGTTTACCTCCAAACGGTCCGTCAAAAGTGTCCGTCAAGTCTTACAGAAAGTCTTCCGAGAGTTCGCGCTGAATATTTGCCTAAGTATTGTGAGATAGGGGGGGGGGGGGGGGTTGAACGGCTCGTGAACTGTTGGACGGTTACAGTAGCAGCCATCCCACATATCTTAGTCTCAGAAAGTTACGTTTTATTAATGATATTTTCGTGATATAACATTTCCTTAAGCCCCTTTTTGGTACCCTAAGGTCTCCTAAACCCCTAAAACATTCCCCAAACCCTCATTCAACCATTCAAACTCTCCTATACTCTCTCTTAAGA
>JBCEWC010020661.1:0-10829 GCA_038996855.1 Solanum aculeatissimum
TTATAGTCAACTATGAAATTTTATATGAATATAATCAATTTGTATGTTTTCATATATGCACGTATTTTTATGTATGTTTGTGAATATATATGCACTTTTGTTGATCTGATATGTGGTTATAATTAAGGTTTTAATAATTAGAACTAAAGAGAGCCTTGGAGTAATTGGTAAAGTTGTTGCTATGTGACCAGAAGGTCACGGGTTCAAACCTTGCTAACATCCTTTCACAGAAATGCGAGGTAAGGCTACGTACATAGATCTTTGTGGTCGGGCCCTTCCTCGAAAATGCACCGGGCTTGCTCCTTTTTTTAATAACTAGAATATCAATTAATGAAGGAACAATTTGATTGCTGAAAAGAGAAATAACAACCGGATTTTTGTCATCATTAAAGCTTTTTTAACGACCGGATTAACTTTTAACGGCGGAGCTTTTAACGACCGGTGACGATGAAATTTTTATCGGTCGTTATTAGTCAATAACGACTGGATTTATACTTTTAGCGATTGAATTTCTCCTCGTTAAAGACCAATTTTCTTGTAGTGATAGTATCCCACACAGTTCATCCCGTACCAAAAGTTATGATTCCTCAAAGTACACTGCCCAAACGGTCTCTCTAGGCCACCAAATGGTCCATTTTGCATTCGACCACTTAAACTCAACCCATGGCTACCAAAATTCAACCATGGCCAGTTTAACATCATACAAGATCAACCATAAAAAGTTTCAAAAATTTTCGGGTCGTTACATAAGCAATCATTGAATTGATCGATCGCTATCAAAAACAAATACTATGCATCAAGTGATAAATTTTGATACCCATATTGACACAAATTAGGCTTAGGGGCAAAATGGTCAAAATTAGGGCTAAATTTTGAAGTTCTTAAATCTGTAAATTAACTTGAAAATCAGGTTCTACATGAAAAATAGAGTTCGTGGATGAAAATCCCACTAAAAGTGAGTTTAAATCGAAGAAAAAATCATCACTTAAAGTTTCAAAATCGTAGACTAAAAATCCTCAATTTTAAATATCCAAAATTATGACATTCAAGACAAAATTAAGATAAAAAAGTCATGAAAATTAACTAAAATGAGGTTAGAAACACTTACCCAAAAGAATTCCTTAAAACGCTTCATAAAAATAGTCCCAAAAGCTTGAAATGTTTGAAATTAGAAAAAATGGTGTTTCTCGGATTAAATACAGTGCAGCTGAAAAATACACTCCGTGAATGTGGAGGAGAACAAATCCTAAACCTCCATGAATACGGAGGTCATATCCACAAATGTGGAGAAGAGAAAAGGGGTCATAGGTAATACTCCGTGAAAGGATCCCCTGTGAATGCAGGGAGAAAATCATCCATACCTCTGCGAATGTGGAGAAGAAATCAACCTACACAAGTAACTAAAAAATTAACTCAGTCCAAAACTCGAAACAACCCCTCTGAATTCATCCAATACTCAAATTTCACAAACAAGACACATATCCATACTAGAAACAATGATATGGACTTAACAAAATAATCAGAAATCATTTTTGAAGCCTCCTCGCCACAATTACCACACTAGAAACTTAGAATGGTATAAAACTCACTTTTTCAACAACTTAAGCTTCCAAAAGTGCCAAAACTCATATTTTCCACTTTTAAAACTAAGGATTTTAGTTCTAATAATACATATAGTTTAAAATAGGTCCAAAATAATTTATGCAAGGGCAAAATAGTAATTTCATAGATAAGTTAAAAAATGACCAACCAGGTCATTACAATATCCAAGGGTCCTTACATAAATCCTCATTCTCATAACTACGTGCCACTGTGGGTTTATGATTATATGCCTATAAGGCTAGGTAATGCATCCATATAGCATCATGTTCAAGTGATACTCAAGATTCTAGGATAGAGCCTAAAGGGTGGGGTATTTATGTACATGTAATGACTAGGAAATAGGGCCTAGGAGTGACATGGAAAATGAGAACTTGAGAGTCCCCAAACAAGCCTAATAGTATACATTCGCAAATTATCAATTTGGAAGGCATAATTATACATTAAACACATAGTTCTACGGGGCGGGTAAGTATGACTCGCGCTATAGGGATATCATAGGGATAGGGATATACATGGATTCACATAGCACATAACACATATAACTAAGGGACGGGTAAGGAGGGACTCAAGCTATGGGGGTATCATAGGACTTAGGACTTTCCATAACATCTCATATCATCCATCTATAATACCATCTCAAAGAAATATACATAGCATAATCCGTATGAGAGTCTATAAGATGTCCAATAATGCCTCTAGTCTATAATAGGTCGGGGGCCAAGATACTTTTTGAGCTCACCCTCAATGTAAAGAGATAGGCAACATAATCATAATAGGTAGATAGGAGTTGGCTTGTCCTTGGATGATAGGACTCACCGCAAGCAGCTCTAAATCAATTGACTAGCCATCAAAAGGTAGATGGTGATAGTCTTCGGTCCTTACATGGTTAGATTATGTAAATAAAAGAGTATGCATTAGTACGTTTGAATGTACTAAGTATGCGGACATGCAAATGCACATGAAATCTTTCAAATCAATGTTAGGTGACAAGGGCACATATATATAGAAAAAAGTATATAAGAAAGGATATAATATCGATATGCCATGAAATCAATGATGAATGAATGCCAATGTAATTTAGCCATAGTGGGGATGTGACCTAAACCGGCATAATATAAGACCAAGTTATATGCAACTTGGAATCCCCGATGTTCACCGTACACCAAAGAAAAGGGTAGACTACTTGCCAGGTAGTCCTCATCCCTCAAAGAGGGGAATAAAACCTATGTTGGCACATAGTTATGAGAAAGGAGAGTTTAATTGAGGGCTCCTTAGGTCGAGCCCCAGCCTCCAATCTCATTCGGTGCTAAGTCGGCATCCCACGGGAATACATATACATATACGTGCTTTCAAAAAAAGTACATGTCTTTCAAATTGTAACATTGCATACTTAGGCTTAAAAGCCGACATACTTCATAACCATACTTTTTGGGCTAAAAATCCAAACAATAGTTCATATCATACTTTAATGAATACAACATAAGAGTAGCTCCTTAATCATAACAAAATTGTGTAAACACCCAATATTGCTTAAAGAGCCAAAATCATAAACATGATGTGATCACAAGCTTGTCATAACCAATACTTACTTTCAATACATAGTCATAATCATAATTGGGACTTAATCAACATCAAAAGTTCCATGAAAATCATAATTCATGTATGCATATTCCATGAGAGATGAGGGAAATACATGGGCAGCAGAGATTCAAACTTAAATCAACAATATAATATGAAATTCAAGTAAATCCATAATTAAATCACAATTTAGATTACTCATGCTTAAATCAAGCTTTAAAGGGATAATGCATATTCAAATCTCCATAATTTTCATGAAATTCAACATATTATGGCTTAATTTTCTTTAAAAACAACAATATTAAACATAGCCCATTACTCAATTTAATCAAATAAATGATAATTTAAAAGGCCCATGTTTAAAGTAAGCTAAATTTCATAATTCAAGTGTAAAAACATTTTGGGGCCTTCATGGTTGAAAGGGGACCATGTATAAATCCCACATACCTTGATGACCAAGAAAAATAGAGAAGAAATTGATTGAAGAAGAAGGCCTCATTGAATTCCCAAGTTGAATCTTCAAGCCTCACTTCAGAGGAGCTTTTAAGAGGAAGTATTTAAATATTCTAAGTGTAATGAATTGAATTGAATGATAATGGAGGAGTATATGTTAATTAAGGTATTTTGGAGGTCTTAGGAAGTCTAAAACAACCTTAGAAAATCACCAAAATTACAATTAAAATATTAATAAAATGAGCCTCAAAATTGTCGAGGACTGTTTGATGGACCACTACATGGGTCGTGCAGTGGCTGTAAGACCATTTACTGGTTTGTGGTCGTGCACCTGGCCACAATTCCAGCTAAGTGGCTCCCACGGAAGGCTACACAGATCATTAAGCTTTAAACGGATCGTGAAAGATTCCATATAGTTGACGTGAGTTCTAAAACGTTAACCTTATACTTAGAACCATTCCTTAGGTTGAGACCTTCACAAAACACTTAACCACGACCTGTGTTGAGGACCAAAAGACCTCCACACAGACTGTACAAGGCTTCACGACCCGTATAGGGTCTCCATGAAACATGCCTTAGCCAAAACTCAACAAAATCCCTGTACAAACGACCTTTACGACAATGAGCATAACTTTCTCATCCGAACTCCAAATCAAGTGAAACCAAGTGAGTTAGAAAGCTAACTCACATATCCTCAATGTGATAGGTCGTATTCCACCTAGTTCGTTCTATTATATAAGATATGACCATTTAAAGTTGACCCTTCCAATGTTCTTAAAATAAACTTAACCTATGCAATTCTCTTGAACATGGAAATATATGGGAGACTCATGGTGATCATTAACCACACAAAATGAGTTCAAAATAAGTGCACACTACATAGAAAAGTTTTTCCAAAGTCTAGGTTCTTACAGTACATATTTTATTCTTACCATGTTAGGATAGAGCATATAGGGTGAGGGTCGAGTCTACCTTGACAAAATAGGCTTCGCTTTCACTTGGTGTAGAAGGAACATTGAGATTCCATATAATGATCCATCTGGTCTTGTTGTTGGTTATGGTCTTATTCTCATATATGAATGCTAGGGGATGAAAGGTTTTATGATGCTTCTACTCATGGTTTTAAACATGCATTGATCATTCATATCTTGTCCTTATTCTATTATTATGATTGTGCATATTGATATTATGTTATGATATTCCTTGATGCATGACATACCTACATACTTAGTACATTTCACATACTAATGCATACTTCTCTGCCAACATGATCTAACCATGTAGGGATGGGCGACGATGAGACTACTAATCCTATTCGTGGCTAGACTTTGGATTGTGCTTGAAGATTGTTGGTGTTTTTCCATGCTTTAGGGACAAACCTTGTTCATATTATTCTTTTATGTTGAGACTTTATGATTTAATTATTGTTCTATTTTGAGTGTGAGCTACTAGCATGTTCTAGACCCCACCAAGATCTATAATGTAGAGGTATATTTTGGCCTAATGATGTTATAATTCCCCTAAGGGAAACTAAGACCTTGATGTTGATATGCTTTTCTTGCTTACGCTCTTATGAATTGCTTACTTTACCTTGTATATTCTTATGATATGAACAAGAGGCTTGGATGAGGCGCCTTCAAGTGACACATTCGCCATGTCAATGGCTAGGCCCTAGGTTCGAGTTATGACACTATGTCACCATCTCAAGTCAATGAAGTGTATAAAGATGAGTGAGTTGGGGGAGAAAAGGAAGGATGAGGAGAGGCATGTAGAGGTTGTGGAAAAAAAGGAGGAAGAAAGGAGAAATTTGAAGGGAAAGGCCATAGAGATATTGGATATGTACAAGGAGATAAGAAAGGAAGTTGAAGATAAAAGATCATTGATCCTTACAACAGATAGGGATCATGTGTTAGAAACTAACCACTCTATTTTTCTCTCCCTCAATTTATTTATCTTATGTTACAAGAATATGATGATGTATTCCCAAAGGATATTTCTGGTGAACTTCCCGCACGTCGGAGTATTGAGCATCAAATTAACATCATATTAGGATATCTATTGCCAAACAAACTAGCTTAGCAGAGTAATCTAGAGGACACCAAAGAGATATAATGTCATGACTTGGGAGTAAGGCCTAGGATCCACATTGTGAATGGGAACCCAAAAGTCCCCAAACAAGCCTCATAGCACGCATTCACACATCATCAATTCATAAGCATATAAATATTCATTTAAACACATAGTTCTATGGGGCGAGTAAGTATGCCTCAAGCTATGGGGATATCATGAGGATAAGAATCAACATGGATTCACATAGCTCATAACACATAACACATAAAGTAAGGGGACGGTAAGGAGTACTCATATAAGACCCTAGATTAGGATTCTATGAGTGTGGAAAAATTAGCCTGAAAAGTGATCTAGAGTCACTATACGAGAATGACATATGACCCATAAGAGGACTTAAAGATCATAAGTGGGTTTATAGGTGGAGGGCCTTGGCTTGAAAGAAATTGGAGTTTTCATAAAAGTGACCTATGAGTTATCAGACGACCCATAGAAATCCTTCGTGGAATGAGGCCAGGAAAATAAGAAAAATGTTTGAGTATGGAATGACTCTATGAGACCAACCATGACCCATAAGTCCATATACGACTCGTAAGATGGTTCATGATTTTTGGGCTAAAACTAATGGTTTCTGGATCTTTGCTTACGAATAACAGTACGAGTAGTGCTTCCTTGTACGACCCATACACTGACTCTTGTGGTTTGGAGTGTCGGATTCATTAAGGGTATTTTCAAATTTTCATATTCCCTTAAAAACCTTATCTAGCCCACCATGACCTCTCAAGAAATCCCAATCCCCTCTCCCATCAAGTTGAACGCAAGCGATTCCAATCGATTAAGTTCTAGCATGAGTTCATATATATGTCTACTTTAAATGAATATATCTCTTAGCATACAACAAATTACGTACTAGGCAACCTACCAAATTAAAA
Organism: Solanum aculeatissimum; assembly: GCA_038996855.1. Classification (NCBI taxonomy): domain Eukaryota; kingdom Viridiplantae; phylum Streptophyta; class Magnoliopsida; order Solanales; family Solanaceae; genus Solanum; species Solanum aculeatissimum. The sequence goes on from JBCEWC010020661.1 coordinate 6,633, forward strand.
ATCTTTGAATTATTTTTTGAACGCAACTCGTTTCATCTCATTTCGAGTTTGGAACAAAAGGTTATGCCAATTTTAGTGCAGCACTATCAGGCTGCTAATTTATACGATGCACTCTACGGGCCGTGGATTTCCTTGTGGCCCGTAAACAGGCTTTCATGGAAACTATCCAACCAGTTATTTTGGGGGGTGGTCGATTATAGCTTCGGTTTTATTCATGTCTTGTTAAATGTTTTTTGGTTATGTTCCTCTTGTAAGGGTTTTAGTCTTATGATTTCTGAAATATCTCTTTGAATTTCTTCTAAGTACCTTATGTCTTGGGTTCTTAGGTATAGATCTAAACTGTATTTTATCTGTTGTTCTAGTGTATCTATTTGATCTGTAATTTCTACCCAAATATTTAGTTGTTCGTAGTTTATCATTTTATTCTTCTTTTCTTATTTTTATATTCTATTATCTATCTGGCTTTATTTTCCTCTAAATTATTTTTGTTATGTAAATCTTGTAATCTTTTTATTTGGATTATCATTTGCTCAAGTAACTCTAGGTTCTCAGTTCTTTGGCATATATCCATATTTTGTTTTAATATATATTTATGAAATTCATTCATTTTTTGGGTTTCTGATAGATTCATTCAAAATATAAATAGTGTAGTTCATATAAATCCATATCTTCTTGTATAATTAATTCTGACCATCCTTGGGTTATTAATTTTATTATTTTTGTGGTTACTAGGTCATCATAGATTCTTCTTCTAACATCATTATCTGTATTCCTAAGTATATATAATATAAGAATCATATATTCTTGATCTCTGTCTAGCCAATAGGTTGTCCTTTTTATCATATTTTTTGCTTAACCATATTCCCTCTAATCTCTTTCTTTATCATGCAATTCATCATGTTATAATAAGTTATTCTGAATAATCCCTTCTGGTCACTACTATGACCTTCTGCTTCAATCGTTTTAACCTAACAGAGTCTCACTTTTGTTTACTCCCCTAAACGGCCTTCATGCCTACTGGTTTCAACATTTAGGATAGACATAGTCTGGGCTTAAACTACTCTCAACATATTTTCATGGTAAACTTTTCAAGAGATTTCAATATAACAATACTATAATATGATGAATAGTTATGATATTCAAGAAATTATAAGAAATATAAAGATTTAGCTATTCATAATCATGAATGATTTTACCTGCTTATGTAGATCTGTGCTAGATATTTTTGGTAGTTGCTCTATTTTCTAAAAAGAGTTAAGTTTTTACTGATATGAATATTTCTTACAAAGAGAGAGAAGGGAGGATTGATTAGGTTTTTGTGATGTGGTTATATATTTTCTTTTCTTGGTTAAGGTTTTTTGCATTAGTAGTCATTTGTGGAGTTGGTTTTATTGGATTTATTTTTGGGGTGAATGGTTTGTCAAATAGGTTGTTTAGATTTGTATTCTTGTGTTGTTTCTCACTAGCTTGTTTACTTATTCCTGCAGCTGTATGTAGCAAACTGTTATGGGTTTTTAGGTGTTTCCCAACGTCACCTTGTAGCTCTGGAATTTTAAAGTCTTCCGATCGACTTAGCTCTGCATGTTTTGAGACATACTGCTGGCTATTAGCTGCTTTGGCTTTTAACTTTTGTATTTCTTGATCTATACTGTCCACTTTTGTACAAAGTGTAGTAAGGATCTTGAGTATTTTTTCTATTGTACTATCTTGTGGTGCTTTGTCTTGATATGTAGTCTGCAATAATATTTTTGTTTGTACTGATCACCTCTATTGTAAATGTGAAATTTTGTATATTTAGTACAAGTCTTCTAATCTCTTTTGTTGTGACTGAATCTTGTACTTTACATGTTAGCCACCATTTAACTTGTGTGTTATCAGTTCTCACAATAAATTTGTTATAAACAATGTATGGTTCGAAAGCTAATAAATATTTATATAGTGCAAATAGTTCTTTTCTATTAATTTTTCATTTTAATTGTGGTTCTGTGTATGTTCCTGAATAATATCTACAATGATGTTCTATTTTTTCTTTATCATATTTGTATTTTAATACTCCTCCATAACTGCGATTACTGGAATCAGTTTCTACTATATATGTAAATTTTTTGTTTTCATTTGGAAAATATAGCTTTGGTAATTTTTTACACATAATTTTAATCTTTTTTATTTGTTCTTTATCTTTATTATCAAAGTGATATTCTACATCTTTCTTTAATTTTTCTGTAAGGGTTTTAGGTTTTCTGCTAACTTAGGTATATATTCTCTTACTTGGTTGACTAATCCTAAAAAGGATTGTAATTTCTTTTTCATATTAATATTTTCATCAAGATTAATGATCTTTTCCACTATATGTGTTTGCATTTTTATTTCATTTTATCTATTTGTATTCCTAAGAATTCTATTTGGTTTTTTATTATTTCAGCTTTCTTTTTACTTAAACTTATTCTTGAGGATTCAATAATATTTATGAATTTTTCTAATAACTTTATATGTTCATCTTGTGTTCTGGAATATAATAATATATCATCAATATATACTATGCAGTTTTCTAGTTGATTGAAATAGCTATCCATAAAATGTTGATACCTACCTGGTGCGTTTTTATATCCGAAAGGTAGTACGTTCCATTTGTAAAATCCTTGGGGTACAGTGAATGCTATAAGTTTTATAGATTCATCTTCTAGTTTTAGGTGGTAAAATCCTGATTTACAATCAAATTTAATAAAGTAATTGTATCCTTGTATCTGTCTTATTTTTAATATCTTATTTGGAATTGGATAGTTATATGTTTTAGTTTTTGCATTTAGGTTTCTATAATCAATAACCATTCTACTTTTTCCACTCTTTTGTTCACTATGTTTATATACTATGAATGCTGGGCTAGTATGTTTACTATTACTTTCCTGTATATATCGTTGTCCTAATAATTCTTTTATATGCATTTTGAATTCTGTTAAATCTTAAAAATATATTTTAATAGTTTCTATGTTATTATATTATTTTCATTAATTAATTCAATTCTTACTTTTGTCTTATGTTTTTTCCATCCTTGTAACGGGTTTTCATTGTACAAGAGTTCTAATCTTTCTTGAATTATTTTTGTTTTATCTATTGTGAATATAATCAGTTCAATTGTTAGGTTATCTTCTTTTATATTTTTCAGTGTTATTTTTCACTTCCTTTTATCCATTCTGTAGTTTTACATTTTTTATTTGTTACTCTTTTTGCTCCTATTTTATGTTTACATGGGGTTGTAAACCACCAATGTGTTTTTGTTATTACATGTGGGTAGAATTTTTCTAGAAATGGCATTCCTAATAACATGTCTTTTGTGGTAAATTCGAAACTATATATTTCTTCTATCGTTAAGATCTTATCCCATATCTGTATTTTTACATTTTTAGCTTTGTAAGTAATCATACTTCCTTCGTTATTAAATCCTATTACTACTAATGGTATTTTTAATTTTTTCCATTTATTTTCTGGTAAACAATTATATTTACACATATTAGCTTCTACTCCTGTATCTATCATTGGGGTATAATATCTATTATAATATCCTTCAATTATTATCTTTGCAAGTATGTATATTTTAATTTTTTATGTCAAAGTTCTTTTTATTAATACACTTTTGTTTTGGTATGTTATTGTTAACTGTTTGTCTTCTAAATTATATGGCTTTACTTGTTCTAACCATTTTATTCCTAATGTTATGTTTCTTTCTCCTTGGTAGATTTTAAATTTTATTGTCATAGGTATTCCTCCTATAATTATTTCTTTTTCTGTAGTTTCTTTAGTGTTTATCAAAGCTTTTGGTAATTTTGGACATAATTGTTCTTTAGTAGTTATTTCTTCTTCTGTTATTAATTCTCTTATGATATAATTTTCTACTTGCCCTGTATTTATTAATCTTAGATATTTTCTTTGTTCCATTATTCCTGTTATATAATAATTATAAGGCTTTATTTCTTCTATTCTTTGTTCTATTAACTTTGGTGGAGTTATATAATCTATTCTTCTTGAGGTACATTTTGTTGAAGTTTTTGGGGTTTCATAACTTAGTCTTTTTGATGTGTTTATTCTTTCTGATGTACTTAATCTTTCTTTTACTATTTCTAAGTCATCTTCTATATCTATGTCTTTATAACTATAGTCATTATTATCAATAATTGTAACTATCCTTTCAAAAGGATTTTC
>JBCEWC010020662.1:0-10828 GCA_038996855.1 Solanum aculeatissimum
TCTACATAGCTTATCATATCAAGCCTTCAAAACATATCAAAGTGGTGCAAGCACCCAAAATGCTCAAAGAGCCATAAAAAGAGACTATGTAATCACAAGCCTTAACATATCATATCATATCAAGAGTTTCATCATAACCATCCTTCAATGCATATGCCATGAATAAGAGATCAAGTGCATGGGTAATGGAGGATTCAAACTTTATACCATAATTTAATAGATAATTCAACATAATTCATAATAAAATCCCAATTCAAAACATAATACAAATTACCCATGCATATCAAACCATTAAAGGGACATGCACAATGATTCTTCAAGAATTTCCATGCCTTTCATAAAATTCAACTCAAATCATCATTAAATCACCCACAATATATCAAGAATCAAAGAACCCATAATCAAAGAAAGCTTAAATTCATAAATTAAAGAGGAGGGTTCTTGGGTCTTCATGGATGAAAGGAAATTCATGAATCAAACCAACATACCTTGAGTTTAATCAAGAGAATTGAATTGCAAGAGAGATGAATTCCCTCAAATTTCTTCAAGCTTTCATCAATGGAGTTCAAGAGAATTGAGAAAATTTTGAAATGAATTGAAGAGTGTTAGAATGGATTAAAAGGGTTTAGGGTTTGATTTAGGGGGTTTAGGAGACCTTAGAAAGCCTAAATGGGGCATAGGATCTAAGTAAATTATGAATTAACCATTAATAAAATGGGCTAATTCACTGAAACAGTTTCTCACGGAAGGCCTACAGTGGTCGTCCACTGGTCCACGAGTCGTGTACCTGCCCGTGAAACTTCACTTGGTCTTGTCTTCGGCTTGAACTCTTAGGAGACTTTCTGGATCATTCCACGGGGACTCTCACAGACCGTGTAGCTGCACACGGACCGTGTATTGGTCCGTGGAGCATCACTTGGTCTGGAGTCCAGCCTCGAACCTTGGCCAACATTCTGCCTCACTTCATGGGCTGTGAAAAGTAACAAGGATCGTGGGGTGGTCCGTGGGACCACACTTGGTACATTGACTAGACCCCTAACCCTTAGGAGCACACTGGACCAACCCACGAGAACCCCTATGTACCGTGGACCACCAAACGGTCTGTGGTCCAGCCCTTAGCCCAATTCCAGAACCTTGTTCCCAGCGTACTTCTAATTACGGGCAGTCCCACTGCAAGAGACATAACTTTTGCATACGAACTCCGATTTGAGTGAAACCAGTTGCGTTGTGAATATAACTCAAAGATCTTCCATTTGATGTATAGCAGCCCATACAATTCAACCCATACGAAAAGGTTTGACTTTTCAAAGTCTACTGCCCAATCGGCCTCACAACTTCACCAAATGATCCTTTTAAAATTTGGCCACTTAAATACCACCCATGGCTACCAAAATTCAACCACAACCATTTTAACACTAACCTTAACCAACCATTATGAAGTTCAAATATTTTTGGATCGTTACAGAAATGGCCCTCTCAGCAATTGAACATGGAATGGTCCACTTGACAAATTAAATATTCAGTGTCCCTCTTAACAACTTAAATATCGAATGATCCTCTCAGAAAATTAAATATAAAATGGCCCTCTAGGCAACTTGAATATGAAATTACCTTCTCGACAAATTAAATATGCAATGCACCTCTCAAAAAATCAAATGTAAAATGGTTATCTCATCAAATTAAACGTGAAATGGACCTCTACATAAATTAAATATTAAATGACCCTCTCAAAAATTGAATATGGAATGGATCTCTCGACAAATTAAATATGAAATGGCCCTCTCGACAACTGAACATTGAATGGGCCTCTTGGCAAATTGAATATGAAATGGCTCTCTTGCAAAATTAAACGTGAAATGGCCCTCTTGATAAAGTAAATATGAAATGATTCTCTCGATAATTTAACGTGAAATGTCCCTCTCAACAAATTTAATATGAAATGGCCCTTTCAATAACTCAAATATGGAATGGCCCTCTCAACAAATTAAATATGTAATGACCCTCTCAGAAAATTAGATATGTAATGTCCCTCTCGACAAATTAAAGATGAAATAGACCTCTGAGAAAATTAAATATGAAATGGCCCTCTCGATAAATTAAATGTGAAATGGACCTCTCCTGAGTCATGAAAATAAGTCTTTTATGACGCCTAAAACATAGGACTATTGTGAGTTCTTAAGCATGTTTTGTTAGTTTGATGTACGTTTTATGTTTATTTTCTAGAAAATGAACATTCCAATAATTTATCAAATGATAGATTGATTTTCTTGCGACTTTGGTAGATCTTGAAAGAAGTTGCCGATGAACATATTTTCACATGCCATAATGACACTTGGAAACAATTATTTGAAGGTTGGAAAGCTTGTGAAGGCTAAGGCTACAAAATGAAATTCAACCAGGAGACATTTAAGTAATGAACTAATAAAAACTATGAAGAATGAGGCTAGACAATAGCTTGGGAGGAGTGTGAATTGGAAATTAAATGCTAGAACAATAATTTCTTAAATTTGGGTGAGAATGATGTGGTGCCAGAATACAATACTTTTAATGCTTAAAACTTGAATTTTGTGTGTTTCCAAGGCGATGTTAGTAGATTTGATGTGTGCTTCTATTTATTTTGCAGGATTTCATTTTTGGATCGACTTTGGGCTTGAAGTGTAGAAAAGTTACAATTTTTAGAGGTATATGAGACCCTCTATGGGTCGTGGATCCTTTCACGAGTCATAGAGGAGGTTTCGTTTGTTCTTCCAGTGTAGGGGTGAAAATTGAGTTGCACTTTACGAGAGAGGATAACGAGTCATGAACCAGCATACAAGTCGTAGAGTGTGATTGTGAAGCAAAGATCAGAGATGGAAGAGTTACTAAAAAGTGGTACAAACGATATCCTTCACGGGTCGTGGAATCATCTACGGCCCATGGAAAGGTTTCGTGAAAAATGCCTGCTAGATGTAACTACATTCCATGAGACCTCTTTCATGAGCCGTTAACTTCTACACGAGCCGTAAAAGATGCTCGTAAATGATGCCAACATAGTTATCTTATTTCATTTTAGCTTCATATTTTAGGTACTGTAAAAATGTTTTTAGGGTTTTTTAATACATATACAATAATAGAGAGGAAGAGAATGTGATAGAAGAACTTAGGATGAAAAAAATAGTTTGATTGTGAACATCATTTTTGTGATTTTACTGCAATCGTTTGGTTCAAATTTGCCATTATATTGAGAAGTTGGATTTGTGTTCATCTATTATTGCGTGTAAGTACTTTAATTATGTCTTCTTCTTACATACTTTTTTAAAACGCTCCAAGCATGTGTGGCTAAATCCACAACTAGGGTTGTAGGAACCATAACGAACTAACTAACATAAAATTAGATAACTTGCAAATTCTTGGACAATTTTAGGATGTATTAGTTAATCTCTTTGTTTTAATTGATTTTTAATGGTGGCCAATGTTAGAACTCGTCTAGTATCAATTGTTAGATCAAGAAAGTGATTAATAGGAAAAGAGTCAATTAACAAGAGTTCATTGATTTCTCTCAACTAGTCAATCTAACTAAAATAAGCAAGATAGTACTGGGATAAAGTAAGGGTTATTAAAGCGACATCATAGATATGGATCAAGTAATGTGATGAAATTCACCTATATGACAGATCAAGGAGTTAGGAGAACATAGCTTACTATCCTGCACCTACACAATAGAAAAGAGTCGCACGTATCCAAGATCACTTAGTTAGGGAGTCATAGGGAACACATAGCCCTAGTTTGCTTTACTCTTTATTACAAATATGTGCATTTTAGTTTAGATTTTACTTTCACTTGCAAATCCCCCCCCCCCTCTTTGTGTTTATTTTTCTGTTTTCTGGGAGATAATAGGGTTAATTGATTCAATTTACAAGTTTTGCTAATCCAGAGTCTACCATATTTCTTGAGGGATCGATCCTAACCATTATTAGGTTAAATACTTAATAATGACTGCTTTACTATCCGAGTAGAGGTGTGGGTTGAGTGAAATTGAGCATTTTGGCACTGTTGTCAGGGAATAAGACTAGACTTGATTAGTGCATCATAGTTTGGAGGATTAACTCCTATATCTTGCATGTTATGTTGTTTTGTGGTTTTTGTGTCATTCCAAGAACTAGGTACAACTAAGGATGGTCCTGACCGACCTTAACCAAGAGGATGATAAGGACGAACCAGAAGTACCAATTGAAGAAAGGATAGGTTTTGATCCTTTTGAAGTAGTGTTGATGAACGTTGAAGGCGATGGTATCCCACACTATGTTGAGATAGTTCAAGCTCTGGATGTTCAGGGTCACCCCTGGAGAAAAGCTAAAATGGATTTGGACTGAAAGGAGGTCATCACCGCAAGGTTGAACCAACTTAATGAGATTGATGAATTTCACCTAAAGTCACATGAGAGTTCTACCCTGTATAAGCAGCGCATAAATCCACAGCAAGATCGGCGTATTAAAAATTGCCATTTTGCACCCGAAGATCTGGTATTGCTTTTTAAACTTTAGATAGAGGTTTTTCCCTAGAAATCTCAAATCCAAATGGATTGGACCATTCATAGTAGCACAAGTATTTAGTAATGGAGCTATTGAGTTGGAGAAATGAGATGGCTCTACATTCAAGGTGAATGGTCAAAGAGTGAAGGTACACCTTGGCAATGAAGAAGAAATCAAGACAGTGGAAGCATGGGCACTTGATGAAGTATGAGTACTCAAGTGAGCTAAGTCGTGCTGTGAAAACAAATCAGGCATTACTTGGGAGGCAACCTAAGACTAAGAGTGGTGCTTAGGTGCCCAGGTATGTTTTCTTTTGACCCCAGTCCGTTATCTTTTGTTTATGTCCATTGAGGACAATGCACAATCGTTTTGATGGGGTGTGAGTGGTTACAAGGCCTTAGTGAAGTATGAGTAACTTTGGGCTATAACTACCCCAATTTTTTATTCCAAAGGGTTTTCTTGCCTGTGTTCTTTTTCCCTGTGGATTTTATTTTATGTTGAACCAGCATGTTTATGATGTTTAGGTAGCATTAGTAGCACATATTATTGATATCCATGGCACAGTAATTTTTTTGTGAAAAATTATACCCATCAATGTTTTGTTTAGTTAGTTTGATAGTAACCATGCATGATTAGGTGTCTGATAGTGTTTGTTCTGATAAGCATGTGTGAACTGTGATAAAAAAAACATGATATGTTGGTTTGTGTTAACATGTAAAGTAGTGCCATGAGTGAGTGAGCATAATTTCATGATTCTTTACTCTACTTTAATTCAGAACATTCCCTATTACTCAAATATGTTATGTATCCCTTGATCCATATTTTTTAGCCTAAAATTGATTCTATTCTTTGTAAATACCTAACAAGCCTAGACCTTAAGGAATGATAATCCCAAACTTGGCCCTGCTCTTTCCTTGAATATTGTGCACCTCAATTGAGGCTAAAAGCCTAAGTTGAGGGTGGCTACCCAAAAAGTGGCCCAAGTTTTGAGGATGGATTATGTGCATCTCATCTTAGGACAAAAGCCTAAGTTGAGGGTGGCTGGCATCAGGAGAAGTCATGAAAGAGAGGAAAAAGCTTAGTGATATAGATAAGGGAGAAAAAGAATAAAAGGGTGCAAGAAAAATGATAAAATTTACCAAAGTTCAAAACAATGTGAATGAATAAGGCAAAGTGCTAAAAAGGAAAAGAAAACCACCCTTAGGAAGTTGAAAATAGGAAAAAGGGAGAAGAAAGTAAAAATGATAGGTTGGTAAGGTAAAAGTGTGGTATAATGCATTATCAAGGAGGACCTCAGTCACTATGTTTCCATAAAATCACTCCAAATCCCCTTGAGCCTACATTACAAGCTTAGAAAGTCCTAACGCGATCCTAGTCCGACTAGTCAACAAGTCACGATCTAGAGTATAGGGGAAAGCATATGGTATTGGAAATAGTATTTTAATATCTTTTGTGAGGGTGAGTGTCTTTGATGTAGTCCTAATGAACTTGAATTGAAAATATCACCCAAAGTCTATAGTGGGACTTCTTTGTGTCAGGGAACTTCCATTGCATTGTTCATACTTGACCAAATCTGTGATATGTGTCTTATTTGTGGTTGCAACTCAACAGGCCCTTCTCCTTCGAATCAAATTAGCTACACTATTTGATATTATGGTCTGTATTAGTTTACTGGATGACTATCTGATATATATTTGAAAAAGACTTGTGTATTTGTTGAGATTTTGATATAGTTTGTGCCAATTGGTTGATGTCTATGTGTCTCTATGCTGCTTAAGTAGATTGAGTTTGTCACTTGAGAGCAAGCAACAAAGAACAAACTTGAAATTGAAGGCAACTAGATATTTGGTATTATTTAGACACTGGACAACTTAATAAAGCAACGGGAACACGATGTCACACTCAATGACCAATTGTGTTGACATTGATTAAATTAGCATAGGACAAGGCTGGAATTTCATATTTTGAAGGCTGGTCATGAGCCAAAGCAGTGTGAATTGGACATTAAAAAGTGAAACAAGGTTGTTGTGAAAATTATTATTCACCATGAGACCCTTAACAACTCATGATGCGCTAGACTAAAGTCACCATCCATGAAGAGCACATCGAAAAGGGAAACCTATACAGTGTGCGAACAAGGTAATAACTATGACCCTTTTTCATGGATCCTGTTGATCTTCATGAGCCGTGAGGGTCATCATCCAGTGATCAGACAAGATAGCAATGCAAGGAAAAGCACCATGAGACCTTTAACGGTTCACGGTGTTCTCTACGTCCATTAAAAGACATTATAAAAGTGTCCACCGTCCAGGTTAACTTGTGAAGAGGAAGGCAGATCGTGGAGTGTTTGGAGAGATGCAAAGAAGCCTCGTGAAGAGGAGATGATTTTTGATAGTTTCTAGGCTAAGGAGGATACCACGATGGAGTTAATGGAGCATTAAATTGAGCACAGATAGAGGTCAGTATTTTGAAGAACACTTCATCTATAGTTTTTAATTTTCCCACTCAAATTACGATTAAGATTCCCTCAATTCAGGCCAAAAGCCTAAGCTGAGGGTGGCTTATACGGACCTTGGTCCTTGCATAGACATTGTGCACCTCAACTCAAAACAAAAGCCTAAGCTGAAGGTGGCTACTGTGAAAAATATACAAAAGTTAAAGTGTGAAAGGAGTCAAGTGATGAGACAAAAATAAGAGATTAGGGTGTGGCCATGAGAAAACCAAAAAGAGTGAGCAAAGAAAAGAAAGAAAAAGAATGAATAAAAATGAAAAATATTACCAATAGCAAAGAAAGTGGAAACATAGGAACAAAAAGAGTTTGGGGGCTTTAATTACAAAGCTAACCTAAAGTAGCATCTTAGAGGGGAAAACAATCACTTTAATCCTAAATATATCCTAACTTAGCCCGAGGCAACATTACAAGACGTAAAAGTCCTAATGTGATCCTAAAAAGGTCATTCGAGAGTCAAGATAGTGAAAATAAGGGCATACATATGATTTGTACATGTGTGTTAGTTGAATATCTTTTGTGAGTGTGAGTGTGTACATTATAGTCTCTGTTTTGCCTTGATATACTGTGTGTCGGACTTCATTGTAGTGAGGGTACTAATCCTTGCATTATTTGGTCGCTAAACTAACTAGTTCATCTTTGTTATTGAGCCTACTTGGCCAAATGCATATGTTATAACATTTCACTTAACCTGTGTGAGTCTGTTTGGGTGTTAGTACATTGTGATCCTACTTTTTGGGCATATGTTTGATGATTAAGGGGTTACTGTATGATTTCTGATAGATACTTTTAATTGCGGGTCATTTACTTTATTTTACATTATTGCTTGAGGACAAGCAAGGATTCTAAGTTAAGGGTATTTGATGAGTAGTGAAAATATGGTCTTTATGATGCCCAAAACATAGGATTAGTGTGAGTTCTTAAACATGTTTTGTTAGTTTGATGTACGTTTTATGTTTATATTCAGGAAAATGAAGATTCCAATTATCTATCGGATGATGGTTTGATTTGCTTGCGACTTTGATAGATCTTAAAAAAAGATGCTAATGAATAGTTTTTCACATGCCATAATGACACCTGGAAACAACAATTTGAAGGTTGGAAAGCTTGTGAGGTTTAAAGCTACAAAAATAAATTCAACCTAGTGATATTTGAGAAATGAACTGATCAAAATCATGAAGAATGAGGTTGGAAAACAGCTTGGGAGCAGTGTGTACTAGAAATTACAAGCTAGAAAAACAATTGCTTGTATTTGGATGAGAATAAACTGGAAATTGAAGGCAATTGCAGCCACGGGAACAAGATGTTATGCTCGTTTGTGACCAATTTAGTTGATGTTGATTAAATTAGCATGGGACAAGGCTAGAATCTCACATTCGAAGGCTGATCATGAGCTAAAGCAGCGTGACATTAAAAAGTGAAACAAGGTTGTCAGAAAAAATGTTGCCAACCACGAGACCATTAAGGGCTCATGGTGTGTTGGACAGAAGTCACTGTAATGATCCAAAAAATTTTGAACTTCATAATGGTTTGTCAAGGTTAGTGTTAAACTGGTCATGGTTGAATTTTGGTAGCCATGGGTTGAATTTAAGTGGACGGATTTAAAATGGGTCTCTTGGTGAAGTTATGGGGCCGGTTGGGCAGTGTACATTGAAAGATCATAACTTTTGTATGGGATGAACTGTGTGGGATGATTTATATCAAATTGAATCTCTTTGATTTATCTTTGCAACGCAACTAGTTTCACTCAATTTGGAGTTCGTATGTGAAAGTTATGGCCTAAAAGTGAGGCTGCCAGTAATTGGAAAGACGCTGGAAACAAGGTTCTGGAATTGGGCTAAGGACCAGACCATGGACTATTTAGTGGTCCACGGTCCGTGTGGGTACCCGTTGATTGATCTATTGAGTCCCTAGGGGTTGGGCTCTAAGCCATGGGACAAGTAGGGTCCCACGGACCACCCCACGGTCCGTGTGACACTTCATGGCCAGTGAGGGGTCCCGTTAAGTGGGGCAGAAAGTTGACCAAGGTTCGGGGCTGGACACTGGACCAAGCGATGCCCCACAGACCAGTAAACGGTCCGTGTGCAGCTACACGGTCTATGAGACCCCCCATGAAGTGATCTAGAAAGTCCCCCGAGAGTTTAAGCCGAAGACAAAATCAAGTGAAGTCTCACGGGCAGGTACACGGCCCGTGAGGAGATACAACCACTGTAGCCTTCCGTGTGCCACTGTATTAGTGAATTAGTCTATTTCATTAATGGTTAATTCATAATTGAATTAAATCCTATGCCCCTTTTAGGTTTTCCAAGGTCCCCTAAACCCCCCTAAACCTAACCCTAAGTATGTGCTCTGCTAAGTATGATGGTATAGCCCCTAGTATTGACAAGGCCGCCAAATATATGGTGAGCAGGGATGTTTCTAGGTTAATGAAGACAACTTACCCCTACATTGACTGACCTTATGGCTGGAAACACATTACTATTCTGGTGGAGAAGTGTTACCATGAGATCGGAGTTACTCCAGTTCAATGGAAGAGACCACAACACCAATGGATCAAGCTAAATACGGATGGAAGTTCCTTAGGAAATCCTGGAGCTATAGGGGTTGGGGGGTTCTGAAGGACAGCAATGGAGATCTTATTTTTGCCTTTGCAAACCCCTTGGGACTTGGCACTAACCTGCAGGCTGAGGCTCATGCAACAACTATTGGATTAAGATGGTGTGTCCAGTTAGGATTCAACAAAGTCCATATGGAAGTTGATGCTGAATTACTCAGCTCCTGGATCAATCACACTGCTAATCCACCCTGGAAGATTCAAAAGGAATTGGAGAGGATACAATACTATAGGGCTCAGATTATAGAATTCAAATGTCAACATGTTTTGAGAGAGGCCTACCAAGTGGTTGATTCCCTAGCCAAATACAGCCAACATCTTAACAACCCACAAGTTTTACAAGCAACCAGTTAGCTGCCAAGAGAGACTATGGTCTACTTGAAGATGGACAAGATGAAGGTGATTAACTTTAGAAGGAAGCAAATGAAGAGAATGAGGAAGCCACCATAGACACTGCAGCTCAAGCACAGACAGACAAAACAACCTTAAAGTACTGATCTAGTAGACTATCTAACAGATAGAATATAGGATTAGTTTTAGGTTCTTATTTTTATTCAAATTTTAAGGGGAGAGTCTCCCTTGTTTATTGCTTTCCTAGAATTTTGTAATGAGAGAAGTCCTCTCTTAGGATGTTCTTGGTTTTCCATCTAGAAATAGGGTCTCATGGCTAATTAGACAAGTCATGACGTACTATCTTAGGGAGGAGGTAAGGTTTATGTCCCCTTCCATGTATCCCTGTTTTTGCTTCTATTTATGTTAAAGACTGGGGGTGTTGCTCAGCCCATGACCCTACATAGAGTCTTTAAAAAAAACACTCCTCAATTCATTTTAAATTTCTCTAAATTCTCTTGACCTCCATTGATGAAAGCTTGAAGAAATTTGGGTAAGATCATCCTTGTTGTGAAAGTCTTCAATTCTCTTGACTAATGTCAAGGTATGTGGGTTTGATTCATGGAATCCTTTTCATCCATGAAGACCCAAGAACCCTCCTCTTTAAATTATGATTTTAAGTTTCCTTTAAGGTTGGATTCTTTAAATTTTGAAGCATTTAATTTAATTGGATTGTGGGCTGTAGAAATTAGGTGATTTAAAGTTGATTTAAGTTTGGATTATATGAAAGATTCAATGGCTTTGATGATGATCAAGTTATGCATGTCCCCTTTACTCTTGAACTATGCATGGGTAGTATTTAAA
>JBCEWC010020663.1:0-10827 GCA_038996855.1 Solanum aculeatissimum
TGAATTATTTTTAATATTATAAACTTGGGGTGCTTAAATATACATGTGAGTTGGTGTGGTGTTGTGACACTTGAATTAAAAGATGTGGTTAAGTGATGAGAATTTTATATTGAGATATATATTGTTGTGGTTGGTGATTATGAGTGGATTTGTTTGTGAACTTCATCTCATGTGCATTCATTCTGTGTCACACATACTTGCATTAGTTCTGGATATTGATATGAGTGAGATAGTAAAAAATTAGGGTTGAGGTCTTTACCGATCGAGATATGATGCCGAGGTCATTGTCAGCGATATTGTGATACTGTGATGCCGAGGTCATTGCTAACGATATTGTGATACTGTGATGCTGAGGTCATTGTTGGCTATATTGTGATATTGTGATGTCAAGATCATTGTCGGCGATATTGTGATACTGTGTTGTCGAAGTCATTGCCGGCGATATTGTGATACTGAGATCTTTACTAGTGATATTGTGATGTCGAGGTCATTGCCGAAGATTATTGCATAAGCATTGCATCTCATCCTTGCATATTCTTGTGTGACATGATATTATTCCTGTGATTGATTGTGTTATCACTTGTGAGTTGTGGCTTGTGATTTGGAATTGTGATTGTGAAAAACTATTTTTTTATTGTGTATTAAGTGTTGTTGGGCTGAGTTGATTTTCTGTACAGGTTATAGTTGTGGAGGTCGGTTGGGATGAAAGGAATTTTTGTATTCTATTAGACTTGCTTTGTTTTGTTAGTTGACTTGTTGGGTACCGTGTGGTTGATATTCAACCCTTGCTTCTACATTTTTGAAGGTTATGCGCTCGGATCTTTGTGATACTCTCTTTTTTTTAATCAGAATTTTTCTGTGGAGATTAGTGAGGTAACTATTTGCCATCTCAGCGAGCCTCGTTCTCCTATTTATGATTTTGTTCTACTTTAGAGACAACATCATTTGAGACTTGAATTCTTCTTTCAAATCTATTGCAACACATTAGAGGCTTGTGCACGTGACAACCAAGTTTTGGGGAAATTTTTAATTAAGTTGACTTATTATCTATAGTTACACCTTTATTTTTATTTATTTCTTTCGCATTTTATAGTTGTAATTGGATTTTTGGCTGACTTATCTTGGTGGGATAAGACGATTGCCATCACGCTCATTTTTGGGTCGTGACAAGTTCCAACCATGCTAGCTTCGCAAGGTCAGCCTACATCACCCGCTGTTGAGACCCAGCCATCCCCAGCCCCTACTGCCGCCTTACCAATTATTTTAGAGGGTGCTATGACATTTCAGGAGCAGAAGATGTTGGAGACATTTCAGAGGTTGTCACCATCGATTTTTCCTAGAGCGATTAGGGAGGATGACCTTGAATTCTTGACTACATGCCATGAGCAACTTCAGTCCTTGGGTCTCGTGGAGTCGAGAAGAGCTAACTTCACTTCTCATCAATTCCGTAGGCTAGCCAAACTGTGATGGCGATCTTACTTGCAGATCAGGCCAGCTAGATCGCATTCGATATTTTCAATTTACGACTTTTAGGTTATAAGCTATTTTAAAAAGTCAACTGAAACACCCCTAAATGTCTATTTGGATTGGTATATTTTGATTGATTTTAAGATAATAGTTTTCAAACACTTTTAGAGTGCTTGGATAACTCAAAAAAGTACTTATAAACACTTAGTTTTAAGCCAACATAATAAAAAAAAGTGAAAAAAAAATCATAAATCAAGCTTTTTAACTCATGAAGCCAAAAGTCCATCAAAATTTCTATAGAAAGTTAGGTCTCTTTTTTCTAAAATCATATTTTGATGTAGTTTCTCTTTTTTGATATATCACTTGCACATGCAGTTTCTTCCCCAATTGTTAATAATATTACTTACCTTACTAAAAAAAAATTGATTGTTAATAAGACAATTTCATGCATGTTACAAATTTTCAAAATATGAAAGATTAACCTGAAATTAGTACTTCAAAATTCATCATTATTCCAACAAAAGTATGATCTGATTTGTTATGGGGTTCAAATCCCTAGAATACAAACAAACTTAATAAGTAACTGTGTGTATGAGAGAAAGGTAATCGACATTTTCATTAAGTTTTGATATTTACTTCATGAAATAATTTGTACTTGAAATGAGGCTTGGTTAATATCTCTTTCTTAGCTTGAGCTTCTTTCTCTAGGCTAGGGTAAAAGTGTCTATCAAAAATTGATTTGTTTGTCGTAGAGGCAAAAAATAAAATTTGAAAGGAATTGAAAAAGAAAGTTGCTTTCAGCCCTAGTGAATTTCACAAAGAAAATAAGAGATTTTAGGCTGAATGCAAACATTTCTAGGATCTTGCACTGCAGTTTGTAGAGAGAGTTCTTAAGTTTTAGACTCAAGTTATTGGAGATATCGATACCATAACAGAGATGAGACCACAACTAAGAAGGTGGATGTCACAGTTCGCATAAATTAATTTGTGCCGTGATAATTTTAGCCTTTGATCTTAACTTTTTAACCTAATATTAATTTAATTATATTACCCACGGTGTGGAATTATTTTTTCACGTGAAGATGGTGGAGTATTGCCACGTGTCTAGAATTTTTTAACAAAAAAGAGCGTACATACATCATTAGAAATTAATCGAGGTGTAATTCGCTAACTATTGAGTGAGTTCATGTACGACGCTCACACCCTCAATAGTACAAATATGAAACTCAAAAGATTTGAATGATTTAGATGTGTTTTTGACCCTTAATTAACTTTTGAAGGTTATTTCATCATTTTCTATCCAGACAACAAAGTTAAGATATGGATTGACCCTTAATTAACTCTTGAAGGTTATTTCATCATTTTCTATCCAAACAACAAAGTTAAGATATGGGAATTATCTCAAAAAAAATTTTATCTTTAGAAATCATTATGGATTTAACTAAGATATGAACAAACGGAAGAAGAAAATCCATTAAGTTAATTCAACTAGTTGTCACTAAGGTTTAGTAGTTGTAAAACTTGTATTTTTTAAATGAGGACTATTAAACAAATTGTTTGCAACCCTAGTTATTGTTGTTTCAGTAGTTCTATTCTATCATCTGTTCATGGGATTGGAGAAAATGGCAAATTAAATCATGATCACAAAGCAATTAAATGAATCAAAATTTTGATTTAAAAAAACATCAACATGATTTTCCATATCATAATAGTACCAAATGAAATGTAAGAGAAATTATTTTCAATTTCTAAAACCCCTTTTAAAGTTATCTTTAAATATATATATATTTAATCAAATCTCAATCAAACCATGTCCAAACATCTACAAAATCATTTAATGGCAATTCTATAATTCAATACTTAAATTAAAAGTTTGAAATTACACACTGATAATGGGGATTATGACTATAACATGAACTTATGTAAGTCATGATATGAAAGTCTAAACTAAATTTTAAAAAACCCCAAAAACTTAAAAAACACAACACATTATTATTCCATCAAAACCCCCAAAACTATCTAAAGGTGAGGCTTGGTGATCAATGATATGATTAAGAATCATGAGTTCTCAAAGAGAAAAATACTAAATGATTTCTCTACTCGATCGATATCTATACTGGTGAGACATAACAAGCACCACGCCTCATGAAATGCAAATTTACTAATCTTCAAAACCAATTTTTTTCCAAATAGCATCCCTCACCCTACTCAGATCTCTTCCTTTGAGTGTCCTCCCCAAACCTTCCTGCACGGAAAATGAAGGCCCTCTTGTCTTCGCTAAATATTCATGAGGTGGGATTCTGTTATCCTCATTCACTTCATCTTTGCCTCGAATATTATTATTCTTGTACTCTTTGCCTAGGATTTTTGACCAATTTGGTACATCCAGGGGCAACGATCTTGCTGGTGGTGCTGATCTTTTTGGGAAACGCAAAGAGGATATCACTCTTTTTGACTCAGAGTGATGATGAACAACATTAGTTTCTTGAGGACTGTTAGGGTTTTCCCATGTATCAGATTCATCAAGCTCGAATTGGAGATCATTGGAGCTATTGTTTTGATTCTTTGCTTCAAGAAATTGAGAATTCTTTCTTGCTGCCATTAATTTTGGAATGATTAAGTGAAAAAAGATATAATTGAGTTGATAAGATAAGAAATATGCTACTGTTATTTTTTTTTAGTTCATCTGCTTTGTGTTCTAACAAAGGAGAGGGACTATATATTATATAATAACTGTGAACTTGGACCTTTTTTCGTTCATCATTCTTTTGCATTTTATTTTTCATTTAATGTTTAATATCTGTTCAAAGTTTGACTAAATTAAATTCATATTCATATTGGGTAAATCTGTAAGTTGGATGACTTAATATGTAAGATTCAAATTGAAATATCTCTAATTAATTTTAATTTGTATCTTTATGATGGATGACTTAATATATGCTTCAAATTTGAAATATCTCTAATTAATATTAATTTTACTTTGTGGTAAACAATTTATAAAACTAGTTTAGTGTACGTGCTTTGCACGTATGTATCGTGTTAATTTAAAAATTATATATAAATAGTACTTGACATTAAAGTAAATACAATATTCATATAAATAAAATTAAATAAATACAATTAATTTGATGAAATAGTTTAATCTATTATGAACTGTCAAAGATGAAAAATTCAAATCAATTACTTATAATATATAGATATATGTATGTTAATAGTTTATGAATACATAAAGTAATAATTTGGAGTTGATTAGTTAGAAAGTAAATAATTAATTGTTTCAAATTTAATTTTAAATAAAACTCTTAAATATAAAAGGAGCAGTTTAATATTTCCAACGTAACTTTAATTATTCTTTTTCTTTTAAAATTTGATATATTATATATTTTTATTAACAAAATATTTGATAATCAAAATGTTAGTTAGTTTCAAAGTCTTGAATATTACAAAAATAATAATATTTTTTTTTCCTTCATACCCTAGACAATAATTTATATTGTCCTAAATCAAGAGTGAGTTCTAAATAAAAAGAAATTTTAATCCAAAAGTGAATTTTGAAACTAAACATACATTTAATTTAAATATAATATAAAGGATATATTTTATGAATAATTTGTATAGTTCTATTTGTTTTATTCGGAATCAAAATGATCATATTTTGTTAAAAAAGGTAAATTGAAAAACTATATTTTATTAAATATTTTTTGAAATATACTTTTTTCATGATTCTTTGAAAAATCTTATCAAATAACATAATTTAAAAAATCGACACTTTGATTTTTCAGAAATATGAAAACAAATATTAGTCTTTCAACATCTTTGAGATTAATAGTACTTTTAATTAATAAGTTGTTATTCAAATAATAAATGAAAAAAAATCGAAGTGATCCATCCTATTGTACTTGAGAGTTAAAAAAAACTTTAGATTTTCTTATTGTTACAAATAATTTGAAGAGTATTGATCACCTCCATAAATGAACAAATAGTTGATTTTTTTGTCGATCAACTTGGACGAAAAAAATCTACAAATAAATATCGAATAATCATGAAGTATTGAAAATATAGATTACTTTCATAAGTAAAAGAAAACAAGGACAACAAAACTGAGCAGTGAACTTTTTACCAATCATGTCTTTGTTGAGATAATTAAAATCTCCTTAATATTTTTAATTTTATATACATTTTCGAACTCCTTAATTAGTAATTCTACCTAATATCTCATGCTCTATATTTTTATCTTACCATATACTTTATGATTCCTTAATTTTAAATATTATAAGAAAATTAAATAATAGTTTGAGAAGAAAATTGTAAATGATAATTTTATTTGTTGTAATATTTGTGTATCACATTAATTAATAACAAATATATATGTATATATAAAAAATTAGTAAATTGGTGTGTGTACAATATATTATTAAATATAAAACTTTTAAAAATTAACATTAACAAAAATGATTGTGGTAAAACAAAAAATGACAACTTGAAGTTGCACCGAAAGAAAATTGAAAGTCATCTGCTAAGAGTTTTTACATTGTACTTAATATATAAACATTGATATTCTTAACTCAGATTTAACTATTTCACCTAACTTGACTTTCGTAAATAATAGTGTTACATAAAAAATACTAATGGAGAATGACATTTACTAAAATAATTAAAAAGTAAGGACCTTGGAGAATGAAACCTGCCAAGAGTTTTTAAGGACCTTCATATTTTAAAAGTAATATTAATTTAGTATATGTGTATTGCATGTGTATCATGTGTTTATTAATAAAAATATAAAAAATATATATATACTACCTCTACTTTAACATTTTTCCTCCCACAAACGGATAAATTATTAAAGACACTTTTGTCATTAATAAGTCTAAAAAAATTAACTATATAAAAATATTTTCAAGCCTGACAAGTCTGAAATAATAGAGGACACGATTGCCGGATCCATTATTGATTTGATTCGTTCTTTACCCTGGCAAGTACTGAACGATTGTGGCAACATCAACGAGATTGTTGTACAATCACTGGCTCATAAGTGATTGTTGTCGGATAAGAGAAACTCCTAGATAGGTTCTATACTGATAACACTCTGAGTGATTTTGATTTAGAATGGATTCGATTGGATTGATGAACCATTGTCTACTTTTTAATCTTGCTTTAGATAGACATTTGACATTCTAATTGAGCTCTTTATCTCTTGATTTGTGTTATCTCTTGATTTGTGTTATCTGACGTCCATTTGGATTGCATCGTTTCATGATGCAGAGACAAGTACTAGAGATCATCAACAGATGCTCCGTTGAAGATCTATTTCAGACATCAGTTGATTGGTGAGTCCTCCTTAACTTCGGAGGATGCACATTATTTATTTCATCTTGCTTTAGAGTTAGATTTTAGATTTTCTTGTTTTTTATTTGAGGTAGCCATAGATCTGGAACCATTGAACAGTTGATAGAGGCTTCATAGACTAGAGTTGATTTGTTGAATTGGATCTTATTTTGAGCTAGTTTCTTTCATACTAGCCTAATTGATTTGATATGATTATATAAGATTGAGATTTTTCACCTTTCACTATCTTTAGTCTTCCGCTGATATATATATGTTTATGATTGAATGAATGTGATGAGGTCAAGTGGTTTACTTAGGGGCTAGCAATAGTCTCTGAGTGTCGGCCACATCTAGGGTACCTTCCCGGGGCGTGACCAAAGAACTTTTTCTTCTTCCCTTCCATTGTCAACATTTCTTCTTCACAAGTAAGCTCTATCGTAGCTCAAATCGTGATATGTAATGATTGAATTTTTTTATCTCTTTTCCTATTTACTTTCTCCTTCTTTTCAATGGGTACTAAGTTTGTTGTTATTTTCATGAAAAATGTGAAAAGAACTTTTCCTTCTTCCCTTCCATTTTCTACATTTCTTCTTCACTAGTAAGCTCTATCGTAGCTCAGATTGTGATATGTAATGATTGAAATTTGTTTTCTCTTTTCTTATTTACTTTCTCCTTCTTTTCAATCCATTTTAAGAGTTGTTTTACAATCTCCAAATGATTAGAAAGAATTATCAAAACAGGCTTTTACCACAACAAAAAAAATAAAGTAGTTGTCCTCCGTACTTGTTCTAGTCTTTTTATGTACACGTGAAAGCTTAGGCAGTTTGTGAATATTCAGATGAATTTATACATGGAGTTTATTATTTACTTATTTTTCTATTCATATTTTGATAGCTACGAAACAACGTCCACAAGCTTCGTTCTACAAACAACAAACAACAAAGTTATATTTTTAAATGAATAAAGAAAAATAGAAAGACAATAATTTATAAACATAAACATAAACGGAATAGTCAAGGTAATGCATGAAAAGACTGCTACTCCAACTTACTAGTGAACCAGGTTTAGTAGTCGAACTATCTTAGCAGGTACGAACAAATTACAGAGTTGGGGCTAAAGTATAGCCCAAGTAATGCACAACTAAGGACAGTCAATGCGCCAATGACTCTATGTGTGGAGTTTCTATGGGAGTCAACATAGCATTGGGTGAGTGGCATGGTAAGACCAACTTTCATGTCGCACAAATAGACCTCTTCAACATAGTTTTGGTGTAAGAGTTTTTTTGGAGGTGCCACGCGGTAATCGACCCCTACCTCCAATGACTTGTAGTCATGGATCAAGAAGATTCCTGCATGGTGCCCCTAGATAATATGCCTAAGTTGGAGGAACAAGCTCAACTGTCGGCCTTACAGCTTGTGAAGGGGCTCAAGGAGGGGAAGACAATGTCTTATTCCACGCCCGCTAGGAGGAAGAGCCGTCAGAGGAGAAATAGGTGAAGGAAGCCAAGTGGGAGTTAGGATAACCAATCGCAGCAGCGTATCTCGTGTGCTGAAAGAAGCAGACTCCAAGGGAGACAAAAAGGGATGGCATAGAGGAAAGTGGCAGTCTAAAGCTGGAGACCAGGAGCTCGAGGGAAGTACGAGAGTTCATACTACAACATTGCGCTGAGGACGTCGCAAAATCAGGTGGGGGAGAGTGTGACGGCCCGCCGCTTGATTTTAAAAAGGGGGAAGGAAATTAGAGTCTTTGGTGGTTTACGGAAGCCTCTAAAATTATGTAGGAAGATCTTGTAGTATTTAGTTTCCTCTAGACTTTTGTGGAGTATTCTAGAGAGGGACTAAAGTATAAATATTGAGAGACTTGTGATGTAAATATTAATTATATTTTGACCCCAAGTAGGAAGTATAAATAGAGGGGGTCATTTGCATATCCAAGCATCCAGAAATTGTAAGCTATCTTCCAAAGCAATAAACAAGTCTTCTTTCTTAAAAGATCTCTAGTCTTCTTAATATAACATTCCCTTAGCGATCAAGTGAAAAAACGTACTTGTATTCGCAAGATCGGGAAAGATTCGTGAGCAAATTGACAAGTGCCACACAGAGGTCTTAGCGATAGTTATAAGTCTTGTGACACTTGGCTAAAAGGTGACCCTGCTCCAAGGATATCCTATCCATAATTCCTCTAATCTGTGGCCTTGCAAGATACATTAGTGAGAAAGACTTCCCACCTGTGATTCAAGACTGATTTTTAGGTTCGGCTCAAATGGTTTTATTGATTCATTTTTTGTGAATGACATTCCACAGTGACTTTTGACTACGATTTGGTATGAGCGTTCTCAGCAACAACAACGATACCTTTATCGAGCATCCAGATTCGAGCTCTGGCCTCAACCGATTGATATGTTTTGTGAGCATTTGGATTATAGTCCGACCTTGACCCCATTTATACCTTTGAAGAGCATCCAATTTGAGGTCCAGCCTCAACACTATCTGACACAACCAGTTAGGGCTGAAATTCTGATTTTATATTCTTCGATCTTGGATTTACGAGTGTAGCTCGTAGTAGATTTAGCTATTCTATGTACATGGCGGGCTTATGGGAGTCCGCTTGAATTTTTATTTAAATTTGTGCATGCTTGTTCTTTCTAAGCTTATGTGAGTACAGTTAAGAGTAGTTCATTGTAGATTAATTAAACTTAGTTCCTCTTGCTTTCATATGCATTAGTTGCTTACTTTACGTTAGACTTTCGTTCTTGACCTTTGTCCTAATTTATTTTTTTCAATTATTTTTACTTTTTTTTCCTCAGTCGGCCTACTGGGTACCTGTTGTCTTAGCTCTCATACTATGCTTTTTATTTGTTTTTGTGATGCAGGTCTGAGCAACAACTATCAATCAATGTTGATTATCGAACCTGCAACACTATGATTCAGAGATGAGGGTGAGGGCATGGCTTTGTGAATCATTATAGTCTCTTTCAACATTTTGTGGCATGTCTTTTACTTTTTTTTTTAGACTAGCCTATTGTGTATATATTTTTTGTCCACTTTTGACTTTTAGGTTATAATAGAGATCATTTATTATTATTATTATTATTATATATATATAATATATATATATATATATATAAAATCTAGTTGTTCTGCCTTATTATTCCGTTCATTTTTAAATTGTTTACTCTTGTATAATTCTGCCCTTAAACCCATTACTTGTAGTTTTGAATTGCAGGCTGACTTACCTACTGGAGGGTTACGATAGGTGTCATCATAACTAATAAAATCAGATCGTGATAAGTTGTTATCAGAGCCCCAGATTCACCGATCTCACTTGTACGGAGCTAACATTTTACGAGAATCTTGTGGATTAGTGTAGAGACATTCGTGATCTATATTTGGGAGGATACATGATGTCATTCAATGTAACGACCCGTTTGGTCGTTTTAAATACTAGAGCTTTTATTCCCTAAAAGATTTATTTCGTAAATTTTTAAAAAGGAATTTTATTGGACTGGTTGATAACTTTGATTATTTAGTTGAGGGGTAAGTTTAGATAATTAAATTAGTTATGGGTAAAAATGATGATTTAGTTAAGACCCTAAACTACTTATATCATATTTACTAAATTAGTAGGCTTATCATTTTTATAGTACATAATTAATTGTGAAAGAAGAATAGGGCATCAAAGTTGTGCGGCGGAGTTGAACGAGAAAGAAATCCATTGCTTCAGGTACGAAACCACGTACATGTATTGCTATGAGATTCATAGGATATATATTTTGTATAGTTGTCATCTTATGTTGGAGATATATATTTTCTTTTAAATTAGTGAGAAAGCATTAATTCTTGGCCCAACTAGGGAGCAGTAACATGAGATTATAGGGAATAGTGCCAGTAGTTGGATAATAATATGTTACAATGGGTGTTTGAATGAATACATATGTATATAATAATTAATAGTAATATAGGTTGGTGCAATTTTTCTTCACATTGCAGCGCCACTTTACTTACTCTATACATATATTTATTACGTTTTCTTTTT
>JBCEWC010020664.1:0-10826 GCA_038996855.1 Solanum aculeatissimum
GCCTCATTCGGTGCTAAGTCATCCCACAAAATTTCTTTAAAGATGTACTTAGTCAAATAATGACACTTAGAATCATACGTAGCAATTACAAAGAGTAGCTCGAAAACTTAGGAACCACCAAGCCAGAATTGTCCTTTAATATTATTTAGGGCATTATTTAGATGCTTATATCTTTGACAAACATTAACTTAAAAACCTTTCCTTTATGCCCTATTCATCATCACCATGTCATGCAAAGATTAACTTTAACTTAGTGGACTTAATCATTCACTAGAAAAATCATGAACCAAGAGGGTCATGCATGATCAAGGGAAAAATATGCTTATTTAAAATATGTATTAATAGCCCACATATCATCCTTTAAAATCCTAATCATTGGGGTCATTACCATCAACTCAAAACTCACGGAAATACTTAACAAGACATAGTATGATAACATCAAAGGAAAAATACATCATGAAATCATCATTAGCATGGATGATAGTATTTAAATGAACTTAAGGAAAAGGTAAACATTTTAATGAAAAACTTTGTGGGTGAAAGGAAACCACAAATCAACTCACACACCTTAGTTGGAGCCTAATAAGAAGGAGCTTGTTGTTATGGAGAAGGACCCTAGAAACCATAGTCTTCTTGCCTTGTTCTTAGAGAGATTAATTGCCTTAGGAGTTTTGAGAAAGTGGAAGAATGAAATGAATGGGATTGCTTAGGGATTTTAGGTTTATTTAAGAGCCTAAAGAATCACAAAAATGATGTAACTTAAGTCTAGGGTTTGTGGAAAAGGACAAAAATATCGTTCATTAAAATTGTCATACATGAACCATGAGACCCTAATCACGGTTCGTGGATTGAAGCACGACTTGTGGGTCATGTAGTCCTATTTTCCTTTTCCAATCTTTAGAGTCTGGTTACCATATCTCCAAACCATGAAACCCTATCCACGAGTTGTACACTGATCCAGAGCCATTTATGGCCCCGTAGAATACTTCCACACTTAGTAAAATTTCCATTCTCACGAACCCTATTCACGAAGGCTGACCACAGATCGTAAACGTGACTATGGACCATCCTGTTGGTCGTGGGTCACTTTCCAGAAACTCTAAATTTTCTTCATGTCTTGAACTCACTCCTACGACTTGATCTATGATCCGTGTTTCCTTCCACAAGCCATAGATGGTATTCAAGTATCCTTTTACACTTAACAAAATTTCCAACTTTCTGAGGCCCCCATTCACGAGCTTGGTCTACGACTCATGATTTGAACTACAGGCTGTGAACTAGGCTCGTGAAATGAGTCCTGAACATTTCTAGTCTAACTTTTTATGCACTTTTGGGCTTCTAACATGAAGGTCCTTACAATATCCCACTTAGGAACATTCATCCCCGAATGTACTTAAACGTAAACTCTAAAAAGTTAAACATCAACTAACAACCCATCATGTATGTAAAAATGCAATCCAACCATCCTTTTATGAAATTTTCAAAATCCAAACTAAAAATGTGTCTCAAAACAGTCCATAAACATGAAAATAAGTGTATGCATCATACAAAAATTAATATTCAAGAAATTGGAGGTTTTGAGCAAGAATAGCTTAATACCTTAGGCTTGAGTAGAGTGAAAAAAATACGGGCCATGCCTCATCATGTCCGCTTATGCTTCTCATGTTGCACCCTCAACTTGTTGATTAATTCCTCTATAGCACTTTAACGGATGCAACTTCCTTGTTCCTTAGCCTCTTTACTTGCTGGTCTAAGATTTCAACCGGTACCTCTTCATAACTTAAATTTTCCTCAATGTTAACCTCTTTCTATGGGACTATAGAATTTACATTACCTATAATCTTTCTCAACATTGATACATGAAAAATTGGATGAATCAAATTCATTTCCATAGGTAACTCCAACTCATATGACACTTTTCGACTTTTCTCACTACCTTGTAAGTCCCTACATACCTAGGGCTTACTTTTTCCTTCTTACCAAATTGGACCACACTTTTCATGGGTGACACTTTCAAATAGACCCAGTTACTAATGTTGAACTCGAGGTCCCTTCTCCTTACACGGGGGTAGGACGTTTGCTGACTTTTGGCCATCTTCAATTTTTATAAGACTCACATTCTCCATTGCATCCATGACTAAGTCTGATCCTAACAAATCCATCTCACCAACTTCAAACCACCCAATAGGTGATCTACACCGTCTACCATATAGGGCTTCGAATGGTGCCATTTCAATACTCAAATGGAATCTATTATTGTAGGAAAACTCAATAAGAGGTAAATGATAATCCTAACTTCCCTTGAACAAGTGATAATCCCAATTTCCCTTTGAACTCCAACACATAGGTTATCAACATATCCTCCAATGTTTGAATTATTTTCTTGGCTTGTCCATCGGTTTGGGGATGGAAGACGGTACTCAATTTCACCTTAGTTCCAAGACCCCTTTGAAAATATTTCTAAAAATAAGAGATAAATTGGGCTCCACGATTCGATATGATGGACAATGAAATTTCATGAAACCTCTCCAATTCCCAGATATACAATTGAGCATAGTCTTTGGCACTAAATATTGTTTTGACCGCTAAGAAGCGAGCCAACTTTTTCATTTGATCCACTGCCACTCATATCGAGTCAAAGTGATTCTTGGTCTTAGGCAACCCCTATACAAAGTTCATATTGACCTCTTTCCACTTTCAAGTAGGTATGGCAATGTCTTGAGCTAGGCCACCTGACCTTTGATGCTTAACCTTGACTTATTGGCAATTGTAGCACTTAGATACAAACTTGGCAATGTCCCTCTTCATTCCATTCCACCAATAGACCTACCTCAAATATCTATACATTTTTGTAGAATTGGGATGAATAAAATAGAAAGAGTTGTGAGATTCTTGCAATATCAGCTCCTTCAACTCACTATCGTTTTGCACACACAATCTCTCTTGATATCGAAGTACTCTATCTCCCATTTATGAGAAAATTTCTATTTTTCCTTCTTTCACCAAGGTCTTCAACTCAACCAAGGAGAGATCAAGATCTTGCTGGGTCTTAACATCCTCAATCAAAGAAGATTCAAACCTATGTAGTACCATCATACCATACTACCAAATTCATTCATCTTTATCTCCAATCTAGCCAACTTATGGATTTCTTTGGCTAACTTCCTTTTTCCATCATCTTCTATGTGGGACACACTACCCATGAAAACTCTACTAAGGACGTCGGCTACCACATTGGATTTGCTGGGGTGATACTTTACACTCATATCATAGTCCTTAAAGTTCTAACCACTTTCATTGCCTTAGGTTGAGATCTATTTGGGTGAACACATGTTAAAGGCTTTTGTGATCAATGAAGATATCTACATGAACCCCATATAAGTAGGGACGCCAAATTTTCAGTGCAAATACCATGATCTCAAGTTTAAGATCATGCGTTGGGTATTTTTCTCATGCACCTTTAATTTCCTTGAGGCATAGGCAATTACCTTGCCATGTTGTATCAACACACACCCAACCCAATTCTTGAGGTATCACAATAGACAACAAACACATCATTTCTCTCTGGCAAGGTCAAGATTGGAGCCAAAGTTAGTCGAGCATTCAAGGTTTGAAAACTTTTCTCGCATCTATCCGTCCACACAAACTTCGCCTTCTTTTGAGTCAACTTGGTCAATGGAGGAAAAACCTTCAACAAAACTACTATAATACCCGATTAGGCCCAAGAAACTTCTAATGTCCGTAGGAGTCAATGACCTTGGCCAATTTCTCACTACCTTAATCTTTTTAGGGTCAACCTTGATACCATCACTTAATGCCACAAGCCCAAGGAAGGCAACCTCACTTATCCAAAATTCACACTTGTCAAATTTTGCAAAATGCCTTTGCTCCCTCAAGGTTTGTAGAACCACTCTCAAGTACTCCATGTGTTTTTCATCACTCTGGGAGTATATTAGGATATCATCGATGAACATTACTAAGAATATATTGAGGTAGGGCTTAAACAACCTATTCATAATGTCCATGAAGATCGTTGGTGCATTACTGAGGCCAAAAGACAATACCAGAAATTCAAAAGACATCTTAGGAATATCACTCTCCCTCACTCTTAGTTGGTATTATCCAGACCTCAAATCAATCTTGGAAAAATGTTTAGCTCCTTGTAATTGATCAAACAAGTCATCTATCCTTGGGAGTGTGTACAGTACTTAGTAGTGACTTTGTTGAGTTGCCAATAGTCTATACACATTCAGAGTGACCCATCTTTCTTTCTCACAAACAAAAATAGAGCACCCCATGGAGACCTACTAGGCCTAATGAAATTCTTTTCCAACAAATCCTTCAATTGTTCCTTTAACTCTTTCAATTCCATGGGGCCATTCTATAAAGAGGGATGGAAATGGGTTAAGTGTCAAACATGAGAACTATGCCAAAATTTATTTTTCTTTTGGGAGGGACATTGGGTAGCTCATCCGAAAATACATCGGGGAACTCATTGACAATGGGATCGACTGAAGAGAGGGAACTTTGGAAGTGAATCTCTAACCCTCCCTAGATAATATATGCACTCCTTAGAGATCATTTTTCGAGCTTTGAGAAATGAGACAAACCAACCTCTACATGAAGAATTTCTATGCCAAAATTTATTTCCCTTTCGGGAGGGACATTGGGTAGCTCATCCGAAAAGACATCGGGGAACTCATTGACAATGGGATCGACTCAAGAGAGGAAACTTTGGAAGTGAATCTCTAGCCCTCCCTAGATAATATATGCACCCCTTAGAGATCATTTTTTGAGCTTTGAGAAATGAGACAAATCAACCTCTACATGAAGAATTTCTACCCTCTCACTTAAGAATGGACTCAGTTGAATCGAAAGTTGACTCTATGAGTCTGATAATCTTTGGAGGCATATGAGGCATGATGTCATGGCCCAAGCTTAGAGCCTAGACGTGACATGACAAATAGGGAACCCAAAAGGACCTCAAACAAGCCTCTAAGCATAAGTAGCACATCCTTGGTTGTGGAATCATAAATAAACAATAAGCAATTAACTCTAAGGGGAGCAGGACTTTAGACTCAAGCTATGGTAATGTTTAAAGGAATGGGACTTCCCACTAACACATAAAAAACACAGACTAAGGGGAGGGTAAGTGTGACTCACGCTATGGGGATGACAGGGGCTTAGGATTTCCATCGCATGCCATGACACTCAATCAACACATAAAGGGATAGGGACGAAAGCAAGTCTTCCATAATACATAAGCATAATAGGAGTCAAGCTCATAACATACATAAACATATCCAACGACACCTCTAACGTGAGTGGAACGAGGGCCAAGACATATCCAGGTCTCACTCTCAAAAGTAAATATCCAGAAGTAAACAAGTCTTAACAACGCATGAAAGAAAAATGGATGTTGTCCCCGAAGTAGAGGACTCACCAATAGCAAACTTCAAATGAATCAGCTAGCCATGTGGAGGAGGGTGAATAAAAGCTTTGGTCCCTACATGGTTAGATCATGTAGGAAAAAAGTATGTGTGGTGAATTGCTACATCAATTTAAAGAGTTTATGTAGGAATAACTTATGCAGAAGCATTAATAACTGAAGTTATTGCAACAACAACTTAAGGTAGCAATTTTAGAAATTAAAAGTACAGCTACTTAAGCAATTGCATTAGAGTTGCTTAATGAACTACTTAAGTTGCTGCAATAACTTGTTATAGCAAATGTTGCAACTCAAACAATCTACTACATCAACTTAAGTTGTAATTGAATCAATTTAAGCAATTGCTTAATCAATTACTTAAGTTACTACAACAACTTAAGGTTGCAAGTTTAGCAATAGTTTTATCAAGTACGTAAATTATTGAGACTTATTAAGCAACTAAATGAATTTTATACAACAACTGAGAGAAGAGTTGCAACATGTACCTCATCCTTTGAAAAAACATAAAACAAACTTTGAAATTATTGTAGTACCTAGACATTTTTTTCTTATTTTTCTTCTATTTCGTTCATTAAGTTCAGACGATTTTCATTCATCACTGTCACAATACCACTACAGTAATGAATATAATATTATTAGGGTAAACAAAATAGAACAATAATAGATGAAATATTTGAAGAAACAAAAACAAACAATAAACATAGACATGCATATTGTTCTTTTTCTTTTTACATTATGAAAACTCAAACTCAAAATCCTCATTATGGACAAATATTTTCTCTTTTACCTCTGTCTGTCACAATGAAAATGACGACAATAAGAGACAAAGATGACGAAGAAGATAAAGAGAAGAGCAAAGCACAGGACGGAGGAGACGAAGATGAGATGAAAAAGAACAACTTGCCGACGAAGAAGAAGATGAAAAGAAGAAGTTCTGCTGGAGTTAATTTTGAAATAGGAAAGTAAAGAATACTTTTTACTTTTGTTGGAAAGGAAAGAGGAGAATGAATGAGTATTGATTTGAAAATATAGTTGTGGGTCCAATAAGAAAAAAAATAAAAACTTTTAAAATTGCAAATCACCCCATTTAACTTAATCTCTTGATTAGTAGAATATTTGAGTTGCCCTTGGTCAACTTGCCACCTTTTTTTAATTGCAGTATTTTTATTACCTCTTTCTCAAATTTCTCATGTGTCTCACTATCAAAACTAAGGATAAATATATACCAAAGCATAATAAAAATGGTATATTTAAACTGAAAGTATAATTAAGGAAATTTTTTAATCAAGTACTAATTAGAGAGGTATATTTGAATGAAAAATATAATTGAAGGATATATTTAAATTTAAACGGAAAATACAATTGAATGAGTATATATTTAACCCACAAGTATGAGGATGGATATATTTAACCTTTTTGTGAAGCTTTAAAACAGGTTGAAATACAAGCAGAAGCAGAAGCTAATTCACGGCAGCTTCTGCCAACTTTAGCGCAGCTTCAAGGTTCTCTCCATTTACTCAAGTAAGGAAATTTTTGTCCCTCTTTAGTTTCACTTCTATTTTCTTTATTAAATTGCCCATTCTATTCTATTGTAGATTTCAATAATTCTAGTGCAAAAATGAGCTAGGTTTTGAATAGTAAATAGAGTTCTGAATTGGTGAAAAAGATGAAATCTTTGAATAGGCATTGAATTTTACGTATGGGGTCATTATTAATCTTTATTCCAACTAATTCATTTGTTTAGACACTTGTTTATATTCACAAGCACATGAAAGTACCCTAGAGGTACTAACACTAATAGTCGAATATTTTTCCAAGGTGTAGGAAATTTCTAAAGGACGTCAAATAATCTCACTAATCGGAGAAAATAATGTTCCAATATTATGACCACCAACAATACCAACACTATCACCAACACCATAAATACCACCAGCAATGTCACCACCAACATTACCACCAGCACCATAAATACTATCAACAATGCCACCACCAACAATACCACCACCAACACATAAAACACTAGCACCTTCACCAACAGTTACACCACCAATAATATCAGAAACACCAACACCTTCACCAAAAATACCAATAACATCACCAACATTAGCACCACCAACATCACCAGCATCACCACCAATATAAAAATAATTTTTGAATCTTATTGCATCATCATTCACAACACTAGCAACAACTTCGTCAATAGCTCTCAAAGCATCAAAATATCCTTCAACTACAGACAAATCTCTTTAATAGTTGATGCTCCAATCAAAATTTCTCGAAGATTTTCAAGCTTAGGATCTATCTTGTATTCTTTCAATGGAACAAATTCAAAAATAAATTTCATCTCTATCTCAGTGGTTGAAGGAGCTATCCACGGGTACACAATCTATGAATAAAAAAATAAATGTTAAGGTAGAAGTATGAATAATATTCAATAAGTGTGATAATTGCATTAATTGTTCTGTTTAACATTAGTAATTGTTGTATTTGTTTCAGCAACTGCTAGGATAGCTATAACAATTGTTGAGGATGGGCATAACAATTACTGAAATTATTTCAACAACTGTTATGAAAGCTACAATAATTGTTGAGACTAGGCATAACAACTGCTAAGACTAGACACAAGCTAGCCAAATAATTAAGCGTGATAATTACATTAATTATTCTGTTTAACATCAGTAATTGTTGTACCTCTTTTAGCAATTGCTATGATAGCTCTAACAATTGTTGAAGATAGGCATAACAATTGGTGAAATTATTTCAGCAACTGTTGTGACAACTATAATAATTATTGAGACTAAGCACAACAACTGTTGAGACTAGACATAAGCTAGCCAAATCATTGTTGAATATAATATAACAATTACTTAGACTAGCACAACAATATAAAATGAGAAGTCTTACTGAATCAGACGGTGATCAAATAAATCATCAATTTTAACAGAATTTTTTTTTTGCATTCAACCATCTAAGAATTCTTAGACAATTTTCTTCATCTGATAAAATTTTTAATTGAATCTGAAGATGGAGAATAACTTCAAATGCCCAAGACTATATAAAATAATATCATTACAGATCAAAATAATCAACCAAACATTAATAAAGATGAAAAAAATATTGAACAAAGTTTACCATGAAAGCTCAAGAAAAGTCAAAAAGATTGGTTGCTTTCCTTGTTGGGTTCAATTCCTGTGTGAATCTTTCTTGGCCCCATTAATGAGCACAAAATGTTTTACGATCAGTGCAAAGCTCAATCTAGTCAACAGGAATTCTTGTGCTTTGATCACGTGCACAAAGAATACTATGCACAAACCAAAGTAAGCACATTGACTTCTTGCAACCTCTTCGGAGTTTAGAAGGCAATTAAATTCTTCTCTCTGAAACTTTTTCCCTATTAACTTACGTAATTTCTTGCGCTTTTCAAAAACCTTAGAACTCTTGGATGACTTCTCCAATCGAGCAGCAACACTAAGAGTATGACGACAGTTTAAGCCTGTCATGATTGCAAATTCTTTCATGCCGAAACAAACTGACATGCCATAATAATTGATCCAAATTGTATTTTTTTCATCACTAATAACCTTTCGCCGAAGAAGTTGATATACTAAGCTTATAGAAAATTGTGGAACTATTCCCTCAGATATGTCTAAATACTTCCCAAATATACTAGATCAAAAATATCTTTCTAAATTTTGTGCCACTAGAATCTTTATAAAATCAACAAAAGATTTTCTCATATCCGATAGAATAACAATATCACCTTTTAAATCACGATCCTGATTATCCAAGAATGTCTGCAAATCATAGTTTGAAAATTTAATGTTTTTAACAATGACATCTGTTGAAGGACTGTTAGGAGGGGAATCAACAGCGGTGGAAGTAGAAAGGATATGCCGATCATGACACAATTTTTTTCCGATTTCATCCATCATAACATTATCTGATTTGCTTGCTTGTTTTGAAGCTGAATCAACTTTGTCACATACATTTTTTTCTTTTTCTTCTTTTTTTTTTTGAAGAAAAACCAACTTTATCCCTTGTCAATTGTTGTTGAGTTTCAGACCCCTTAATTGTTTGTCTAGGACTTGAGGTTGCCTCCTCTTCATCTATCATTGTGGCATCAACAAGTAAAGTTAATTTATTAGTAGATGCTTGTACTTCTGCTACTTCCGCAACTAGTCCGACTTCTACTTCTATTTCTGCTTCTGCTTCTCTTTGGGATTGTGTACTAATTTTTCTAGATTTACGAAGAGATTTGCTTGAAGTAACTTGTCTTTTTGTCTGAGCCATTTTATCTATACAGATGAAATAAAACACATAAACTAGCATAACTAATTCCTCAATAAAATAGAAAAATAAACTACAGTAAATGATTTCATATTACTTTTTTTAAAAAGGGTGAATTGCTATATCAATTTAAAGAGTTTATGCAGGAATAACTTAAGCAGAAGCATCAATAACTGAAGTTATTGCAACAACAACTTAAGGTAGCAATTTAAGAAATTAAAAGTACAGCTACTTAAGCAATTGCTTTAGAATTGCTTAATGAACTACTTAAGTTGTTGCAATAACTTGTTATAGCAAAGGTTGCAACTCAAAAAATCTACTACATCAATTTAAGTAGTTGTTGAATCAATTTAAGCAGTTGCTTAATCAGTTACTTAAGTTACTACAACAACTTAAGGTTGCAAGTTTAGCAATTATTTTATCAAGTACGTAAATTATTGAGACTTATTAAGTAACTAAATGATTTTTCTACAACAACTGAGAGAAGAGTTGCAACATGTACCTCATCCTTTGAAAAAACATAAAACAAACTTTGAAATTATTGTAGCAACTAGACATTTTTTTCTTATTTTTCTTCTATTTCGTTCATTAAGTTCAGGCGATTTTCATTCATCACTGTCACAATAC
This sequence comes from Solanum aculeatissimum, assembly GCA_038996855.1. Lineage (NCBI taxonomy): Eukaryota > Viridiplantae > Streptophyta > Magnoliopsida > Solanales > Solanaceae > Solanum > Solanum aculeatissimum. Next base: position 10,364 of record JBCEWC010020664.1, read on the forward strand.
CACTACAGTAATGAATATAATATTATTAGGGTAAAAAAAAAACAGAACAATAATAGATGAAATATTTTAAGAAACAAAAACAAACAAAAAACATAGACATGCATATTGTTCTTTTTCTTTTTTACATTATGAAAACTCAAAATCCTAATTATGGACAATTTTTTTCTCTTTTACCTCTGTTTGTCACAATGAAAATAATGACAACAAGAGACGAAGACGACGAAGAAGATAAAGAGAAGAGCAAAACACAGGACGGAGAAAACGAAGATGAGATGAAGAAGAAAAACTTGCCTACGAAGAAGAAAATGGAAAGAAGTTCTGCTAGAGTTAATCTCGATAAATATTGATATTGACAATTTTTATATACCTATTATCAAAGGATAATGCAAAATTTATATAAGAGAATGTTACTTAGCATTTAGTATCTTGGCATATTATAACTGAATATTAATATTAATGAAAA
>JBCEWC010020665.1:0-10826 GCA_038996855.1 Solanum aculeatissimum
GCTGCTACAGTGCCCGTCTGGTGGTCACACGGACCGTCTCACCCTCCATCTCACAACACTTAACCAAATTTCCAACGCGAGCTCTCGGAGGACTTTCCGTAACACTTCACGAACACTTTTGACGGACCGTCTGGAGGTTGACTGGCCGTGTACCTATCCCGGGAGCCTAGAATTAGTCACCTAAACTCGTCCATGGATTGGCCTAGCTACGGTCCCACTTGCCAGGACAGTACACAAGCCGTGAGTATGCACACGGACCATTTGATGGACCGTGGCTCTACACTTATCTCATGGGGTGGTTCCTGGCCACCCCTAGCTCACTGTAACACCCCACGGATGGCCCTCACGGACAGTGAAAAGTTTCACGGTCCGTATCCCTGCCCTTAGCCACTTTTCTGAGCCTATCTCCAATGTCTTCCAAATTTCAGACAGTACCACTATTTGAGCCATAACTCCCTCATCCAAACTCTGAATCGAGTGAAACCAGTTGCATTGCGAAACTAACTCAAAGAGATTAAATTTGATATATAGTATCCCCCATGGTTCAACCCACATAAAAAGTTTTGATTGTTTGAAGTACACTGCCAAAACTGTCCCTCTAGGCCACCAACTAGCCCATTTTGTGTTCGGCCACTTAAACTCAACCCGTGGCTACCAAAACTTAACCATGACCAGTAGTACATCATATAAGTCCAATCATAAGGAGATTTCGAAAATTTTTGGGTTGTCACAAGAATTGACATCGCAAAGTACGCTCAACGATTCATCGAATACACAAGTGATCGCCTAAAGTTGCAGAACCCAAAGTCCCAGAGCACTGATAGAAATAAAATATGAGGAAAAGTTTGGCACATCGCTGAAGTTGAAAAAATAGAGCAAAAAATCATCGACTAAAGTTACAACAAAAGGGAACCTTTTAAAGAGATGCAAGAAAGGGATCAAGTACTCATTCGGCGCATCGCCGGAGTGCTCGGCAATGGCCAAACTTGACCGCCGAATGACATTTACCAACATAAATATTCACACTTTTTGCTCGAAATATATAAGCTATTTTTAGAAAAGGACATTGTACAAGATCTTTCACTGGATATGAGAACAATTAGCAGTAGTAGTAGTACATAGAACTTTCTCGTTAGAATAAAAGGGATATTAGGGTATTATGAAAATTGGGCACCAAATTGGAGGAAATTGGCTTGTGAAAATTATCTGATTTGTATTCAATCTTGTTATCCATGACTTCCGCTACTATGAATAGTAGTAAATCTTTAATTTCTAGCCCATGTGGCTAAAACCCCACATGTTGGGGGTGTGCTTGCAATATGAGTCTTTTATTGGTTGATTGGGTTTGTAGTATCTTGACTTATCTATAGTTGATTTGGGTGAATTTATGTTCATTCCTGGGATTGCTATAAATCTTGAGGTTGCAAACTGTGTTGTATTTAGATCTCTGATTTGTTTGTTAGAAGAGCATATTAGAGTGTGGGATGGATGCAATGGCTAGAAATTTTTTGTTTTTTCAGTTAAAGTTCATATTAATGAACCTAATGGCCAAGGTATTAGGGGTTTTGCTTTAACTTCATAGGCCAAGCATGCCCTCAGTGGTCCGCGTGTGATATCCTAGCTGGATCATGCGAAACACCCATTTTCAGAGATAATTTGGGTTACAAGCAACCTAGCCTATTCACTCAACATCAACTCATATAGTCAAGTATTTAAACTTAATTGATAGATAAATTCTTATCTTTGCACATCCCCAACATGTCCCTTAATAGTTGTTAATTCAATTAGTTAGAACTTGTTAGCTTAACTCTATTTTTTAAAAATATTGTAACCCCCCAGATCGTACAATTACTTGGTCCAACGAATCACTTCTACCTTGAACAATGATTCCCTGTGGAATTCCACCCCAACCTCTAAAGTTGGGTTATTATGTTGATGATGACCACCCCTTGTACCTTTGAGTATTCTGGTTGAACGACATCAATAAGAGAATAAGCAAGTGGAAGTACATAAAGTAAGAGTGTCATAGTTCCTATAGGGGAATGTACATCAATCCATGAGATCTAAATCATGCCTCTACATCGTAGATCTTCGCAGGGTCTAGTATATTGTTCACTAGCTCACCCTCAAGATATACATCAAAGAAAGAAAATGATAAAGTCTCAGCATAAAGAAAAAATATAACAGGGGATTATTCCTTAAGCATGGGAACTCACGAACAAGTGTTCAATCTCTAGAATTTGAATCTATCCACTGAATGCAATGGTCGCCTCATCCCCCATCCCTACATTGTTAGTCAGGTAGGCAAAAAAGTATGAATTAGTACATAAAATGAACTAAGTATGTAGGTATGCCATGAATCAAAGGACATCACAATAACATCAATATGAATAAACATAATCAATAGGATAAGGATACAATATGTATGAACATGCAAGTTTAAAAATCATAAGAAGAAGAGTCATAAGATCCTTTCACATACTTATATACTTATGTGGGAATAGGCCCATAACCGACATATAATACTATGCAGACTATTACATGGAATCCACATATTTACTGTACACCGCATGAAAGAGTAGCCTACTTTGCCAGAGTAGACTATACCTTACCTTACGGGAGCCTTCCCACTTCTGTAAGTGCTTTAACATTAAACTTACGGGAACCCTCCCATTTCATCATATGCTTTACTTATGTTGATCCACCAACATAATACCATATAAGCACGTAATCATCATCCTATGGTGGCATGTAGTTATAAGGGAGACAGGCTTTACTTTAAGGATCCATTAGGTCGAGTCCCTACCCTCAATCTCATTCGGTGCTAAGTCATGTCAAACAAAATATATAAATCATACATAAACGTATCTTTCAACATAGTTCATACTTCATTAAAAGCATTCTTTTATAATTCATAAATAGTCATCATAGCTGTCATGAAAATGTCATGCCATAAGAATAGTCTATCTACTTACTTTTCACCATAGTGTGGGTAGACCTTTCAACCTTAACGTTTTTATCATAATCATTAGGGTTTCATCACCCTGTATACCATATCATACATCATAGCTTTCATAACATCATCATCATCATTTAAAACATACTTTTTCATAGGTGAGACGTAATCATAAAAATCCATAACTTCATCATAAGAGACTAGGGCTAAGTGTGGGTTCATGGACAATTGAGTTAAAATCATGCAATAGAATAGGGTTCATAGGGGAAATATATAATTAAAATAAAATTGGAACATTGACAAAGGAACCCACATCAAATCAATAAGCCCTAATCATGCATACTTGAGGTCATATACATTTGCTTAAAAAATATAATCATCATGTAATTCATCATAATTCATGCAAAATTAGTCAAAAGCATCATATAGGAGTCATAATCTATGCATTACAAATCATAACTTAAAAGCCCATAAACATTCATCATGAAAATTTGATAAAAAGAAGGTTTTGGATTGAGATTTATGGATGAATCTAATCCATGAATGAAGGCCTACATACCTCATGTAGAATCCTTAAGAATTTGAAGGGGAAAATATGGAAATCCTTAATCAAACCTTCAAGTTTTAGCTTTAATGAAACCCTTGAGTTAGGGAGAGAAATATTGAGAACCTTTGAGAGATTTTTTAGTACTAAAGGATTTGAATGAATTAGGAATAGAGTTTATAAATGATAGGTTGGTTAAGTCAATTTGTGTAGCCAAAACTACATAGATTAGGACTTAGATGAATTGGAGATGTCAAAACCACTCTTCATTAAGAATTGTCAGAGCTATCAACGAAACCCTTCCTACGGGTCGTGGATCCTCTTACAGCTCGTACTTTGGCTCGTGGAGATGGGTGCCATAAAAGCTGAGCAATTGCAGATTCTAAGCCACAAACATGAAGCATGACCCATCTTTCCACTTATGGACCATAAATCCTTTCGTAGGGTTATTACATACTTTTAGGTTACTTATGGCCTCTTCCTATGAGACCTGTTGATGGATGTGGTTCCTTGTACGTTCCATCTGGTATCATGTGAGTCGACTTTCGAAAATCCTCCAATTTTCCATTTTCATTAGATACCTTCCACAAACCTACCTATAACCTATGGTTACTTCTACGGTCTATAAACTGGATCGTAGGATCAAAACATCAGCAGGATTCTTGTCTTTCAATTTTTGCAAGCCTAAAAATATGAGGGGTTTACAATATCTTTTCCTTGGGATTATTCATTCTCGAATGTGACAGAACATTTGAATAAAGTAGGAACCCAGTTATCATCATAACATAAATGCAAAAACGCAATTAAATCATTATTTTCATAAAATTATCAAACTTATGCATCAAATATCATTCAACAACAGTTTCATGACACAACATCCTTATTCCTCAATTTTTTCACTTGTTGGTCAAAAATCACAATAGGTACTTCTTCATAAGTCTAATCTTCCTTAATAGATACATCCTTCAATCAAACAATTGAATTTGGATCACCTAAGTATTTTCTTAGAACGAAACATGAAACATTGGATGAACCATACTAATTCCATAGGTAATTCCAATTCATAGGCTACTCTCCCAATTCTCTTTACTATCTTATAAGGTCCCACGTATCTAGGATTAGATTAGCTCTTTTTGCCAAAATGCACCAGTCGTTTCATTGGGGAAACCTTTAAATACATCCAATCACTTTCATTAAACTCTAATTCTTTTCTCCTAACATCCACATATGACTTTTGACGACTTTGTGAAACCTTTAACCTTTTCCTAATGATTTTCACCTTCTCTATAGCATCAAGTACAAAATCTGGTCTAATTAAGGATATTTCTCCAACTTCAAACCATTCCACCAATGATCTACATCGCCTACCATACAAAGCTTCAAAGGGGGTCATACCAATACTTGAATAAAAACTGTTGTTATAAACAAATTCAATAAGAGGTAAGTCATCTTCCCAACTTCCTTTGAAATCAAGCACACAATCCCTCGACATGTCATTTAACATTTGTATTATCTTTTTGGCTTGCCCATCCATTTAAGGATGAAATGTGGTACTTAGTTTCACCTTCGTACCAAGTCCTTTTTGGAATGACTTCAAAAAATAAAAATTAAATTGAGTATCTCTATTTGATATAATGGATAATGGTACCCCATGCAACTTTACTAACTGTTGAATATAAACTTTAGCATAGTTTTCAACACTATAAGAAGTGTTTACTGACAAAAAGTGGGTTGTTTTCGTCATTCTATCCACAACCACCCATATTGAATCAAATTACTTTGTTGTCTTCAGCAAACCTGCGATGAAATCCATATTTACATCCTCCCATTTCCATATTGTTATATCAATATCTTGAGTCAAACCATCGGGTCTTTGGTGTTCCACTTTTACTTGTTGACAATTTGCACATCCCATCATACAACTTGCTATGTCTTTCTTCATGCCATTCCACCAATACACTTCTCTCAAATGTCTATACATTTTGGTTAATCCTGGATAAATAGAGTACTTGGAATTATGAGCTTCATCAAGTATCTTCTCTCTTAAACCATCCATATTAGGCATACATAACCACCCTTGGTAATACAATACTCTATCTCCCCCTTGTTAGAAAACCTCTACCTTCTTATCAACCACTAACTTCTTCAAGTCAACAAAGGTAGGATCCATGTCTTTCTTTACATTAACTACTTCCATCAAAGATGATGTCGCACCATTAGGTACCAATACACCATCAGTACATAAGCTATTCAACTTCACACCCAAAAAAGACAAATGATGTAATTCTTTGACCAACTCTTTAATTCCATTCTCAACATGTGCTATGCTGCCAATAATTCAAACCATATTATTTATCTTAGGTTCAAATCCCTTTGGATAAACACATATTGCAAACTCTTGTGGTCAGTGAATATATCAACATGTACCCCATAGAGATATATCGCAAAATCTTTAATGCAAACACAAAAGCCAACAACTCAAGATCATGTGTTGGATAGTTCCTTTCATACACTTTAAATTGCCTTAAAGCATAAGAAATGACTTTTCCATGTTGCATCAACAAACAACCTAGGCCTATATGTGAGGCATCATAATACACAACACAACCATTCGAACCTTTGGGCAATGTCAAAATAGGATCCGAGTTAGTTGATCCTTCAATATTTGAAAATTCTTCTCATATTCATTGGATCATTGGAATCTCACCTTCTTCTGAGTCAACCTTGTAAGAGGAACAAAAATGGAAGAAAATCCCTCAACTAACCATCTATAATATCTGGAAAAACCTAAGAAGTTTCTAATATCGAATGGAGACAACGGTCTAGGCCAATTCTTCTCAGCCTCTATTTTCTTTGGGTCAACTCTAATAGCGTCACCCAAGATAATGTTACCAAGAAAAGCCATCTATCGTAGCCATAATTCACACTTTCTAAAGTTGACAAAGAGTTGTGTATCTCTCAATGTTTATAACAAAATCTGCAAATGATCTTCATGCTTATTTATATCCCCTGAGTACACCAATATATCATCTATGAACACTACCACAAACATGTCCAAATATGGTTTGAAAATTCTATTCATCAAATCCATAAAATCTACGGGAGAATTTGTTAGTCTCAATGACATAACCAAAAATTCAAATCTACCATACCAAGTTTTAAATGCTGTCTTTGAAATGTCATCTTCCCTCACCCTCAATTGATGATATTCGGACCAGAGATCAATCATAGAAAAGTAGCTTGCATCTTGTAGTTGATCAAATAGGTCATCGATCCTTAGAAGTGGATACGTTTTTGTATGGTTACTTTATTCAGTGTCTATAATCCACACATATCCCAAGTAAACCATCCTTCTTTCTTATAAACAATAAGGAAGCACCCTATGGTAACACACGATATCTTATGAACCCTTTATCAAGTAAATCCTTTAATTATTCTTTCAATTCCTTCAACACAGTCTGGGTCATTTGATATGGAGGTATAGAAATAGGTTGAATGTCGGGCAAGAGATCAATACAAAACTTAATTTCCCTTATAGGAGGGATATTGAGTAAATCAATAGGAAACATATTAGGGAACTCATTAACTATGGGAATCGAATCAAGAGTAGGAACATGAGACTCAACATCTATGACTCAAACAACATGATATAGACAACCTTTGGAAATCATTTTCATAACTTGCATATTACATACAACGAAGACATAATTTATTACCTTCCAATCTAAGATGGGATTATTAGGGACTTAGAATGTGACCTTACGGGTTCTACAATCATAAAGGCATAGGATGCATGTAACCAATCAATACCAAAGATAACATCAAAATCAGTCCTATCAAGCTCAACTAGATCACGTAGGGTAACTTTATGTAAGACTAACACAGAACAAAGATCACGTGGGATGACTTTATGTAAGATTGACATGATAAACTTTTGATAGACTTTATTGGCTAGGATTGACTTACCAGTAGGAGTATAGACCAAATAAGGCTCTAATAAAATTTCCGGAGAAACATCAAACTTTATGACAACATATGGAGTAACAAAATGCATATTGGCACCGGGGTAAAACAAGGCATACACATCATGATCAAACACTTTCTAGTATGCAAAGTATAGAATCTATTATCACGTGGGCCACCATCTTGAGCTTGGGAACCTTGTTACACTTGCTTTCTTTGAGACACTTGGCCTTGTGGATGCCCTTCCTTACATTTATTAGAAACATGTAGACATTTGGAAATCTTATGTCCCATCTTCCCATAACCAAAGCAACCATTTGTTCCCCTCCAACATTCTTCAGCATGGTTCTTTCCATACCTAGGGCACTTAGGAGGAATAACACCACTTTTCCCAACATCTCCCTAAGCCTTAGGATTGACCCTTTTTTCTTTGTCGAACCTTTGAGAAGCACCTTTAGAAGACCCTTGGTCGTGTTGGAATAAGACATCACTATACTTACAATAAGAGAACCCACCATCATAATGAGCCCTCTTGGACTCCCTTTCCCTCATATTTTGAAGTTTCTTACTCTCTACTTATTTGGGATATGTCATAAGTCTAGAGATATCTATTTCCTTAATGAGCATGGCGACCTTGCACTCCATATTTACCAAGTTGGATACACCCAAAGTAAATTTTTTCATATGGGCCCTTGAGTATGCTACTAAGGAAGGAGCAAATTTGGAAAACTTAGTAAACTTGAGGGCATACTTTCTCACACTCATCACACCTTGCTTCAAGTTCATGAATTCCGATCCATAACCTTGGATTCCCTTAGCTCAAGTGGAAAGAAACAATCAAGGAAAGAGGACTTAATAATCTCCCAATAAATAACACCTTTATCTACTTTCTTGAACATCTGTTAAGTGAACCAAACTTGAGAAACTCCCTTAAGTTGATAAGCCACCAATTCAACCTTTTATTTGGTAGATATCACCATAATATACACCACTATATGCAAATCATCAATGAACTCTTGTGGATACTTATCCATCTTTGAACCATGAAACTCTAAGGGTTTCATCCTAGCAATATTCCTTATCCTCGAAGCCAGAGTAGGAGTCTTTGGAGAAGCAATGGCTTAAGACAACATAGTGATTGTGGCTCTAAACTTATCATTAGAAACCTTGTCTGCTTGAGCAACTTGGGGAGCTTGAGGAACCAAAGGAACTTGGTCCTCATTAACATCATTTTCCTTTGGAAATGGAGAACGTCGTGGAGCCATTTTTGAAAACAGCAAGGGACAAATATTAGGATATGATAGATTTGATAGCACAACCTTGAATAAAAAAGAAGTGAAGTTTTCCTAAAAATGTCTCATAGTCTTCTATTCATGGATGTGGCGCGCTTCATACTAATGAATAAGAATCTACTCGACGCAATATGTTGAACTCCCTAGGATGCCTTCAAACCTTGCACTCTAATACCACTTTTGTCATGACCTGGATCTAGGTCCTAGCCGTCACCTAACGACATATATCCAAGCCTCGTGTTTGTATCTTAAATATTCATAAGGTAAAATATGCATATATAAGAGAGTAAGCAAGTGAAAGTACATAAAGTGAGATTGTCATAGTTCCTATAGGAGAATGTACATCAATCCATTTGGTTCAAATCATGCCTCTACATCATAGATCTTGGCGGGGTCTAACACAGTTCTAACTCACCCTCAAGATATACATCAAAGAAAGAAAATAATAAAGTCTCAGCATAAAGAAAAAAACATCATAGGGGATTGTTCCCGAAGCATGGGAACTCACAACAAGTCTTCAAGCTCTAGAATCCGAATCTAGTCATAGAATGGAATGGTCACCTCATCATCCATCGCTACATTATTAGATCATGTAGGAAAAGAAGTATGCATTAGTACATAGAATTCACTAAGTATGTGGGTATGCCATGAATAAAATAACATCACAATAATATCAATATGCATCAATGTAGTTAATAGGATAAGGACACAATATGTACGAACATGCAAGTTTAAAAATCATTAGAAGAATCATCATAAATTCCTTTCATAACCTTGACATACATATGTGGGAATAAGATCATAACTGACATATAAGACCATGAAAACTATTATATGGAATTCCGATGTTTCCTCTACACGGAGTGAAAGAGTAGCCTACTTTGCTAGAGTAGACTAAACCTTACCTTACGAGAGACTACCCATTTCTGTAAGTGATTTAACATGAACCTTATGGGAAATCTCCCATTTTGACATATGCTTTCTTATGTGGATCCACTAACATAATACCATATAGGCACATAATAATCATCCCTATAGTGGCACGTAGTTATGAGGGAGGTAGGCTTTATTTTAAGGACCCCTTAGGTCGAGTCCCCACCCTCAATCTCATTCGGTGCTAAGTCATATGACATGAAATACATAAATAATGCATATACATAATTTTTCACATAGTTCATACTTCATTGAAATCATTCCTTAATAATTTATAAATAGTCATCATAGCTTTCATAAAAACATGTAACAACTTGAAAAATTCTGAAATCTATTAATGGTTGGAATTATAGGATGTAATAAAAGCCATGGTTGAGTTTTGGTGGCCATGAGTTGAGTTTAAGTGGACGAATGAAAATTGGGCTAGTTAGTGGCCTAGAGGGACAGTTTCGGCAGCGTAATTCAAACAGTCATAACTTTTGATGTGGGATGAACCATGTGAGCCACCACATATAAAATTGAATCTATTTGAGTTAGGTTTGCAACACAAGTGGTTTCCCTCAATTTGGAGTTCGAATGAGGGAGATATGTCCCAAACAGTGAGACTGCCTAAAATTCGGAAGCCATTAGAGATAGGCTCAGAACAATGGCCAAGGAAAGTGGCACGGGCCGTGAAAATTTGAACGGTCCGTGTAGTTCATCTTCAGGTGTTCCAGTGAGCTAGGGGTGGCCTGGAACCACCCCTAGGATAAGTCCAAACCAACGAAGCATTGCACGGCTCGTTTGGTGTTTGACGGGCCATCCACTGTCCCGTAAAGTTGGACAGTGGCTAGGAAAAGGCTTGGACATGGTTTTTGAGGCTAAGTGTGGTTAGACAATTTCTTACACAGACAGTCACAACTTGAACGGACCGTCAAGTGGTTCATGAAGTGTAACAGAAAGTCCTCCGAGAGGTTACGCTGAAGATTTTGGCTAAAGGAGTTGGGACAACTGGTTTGACTGGCCGTGTGCCTATAGAAGACACTGTAGCTTCCGTTTGGGAACTGTGTACAGTTAAAAGATCCATCTTATTGATGGTATTTTCGTGATTTAATATTCCCTTAAGCCCCCTTTTGGTCCCCTAAGGTCTCCTAAACCC
>JBCEWC010020666.1:0-10826 GCA_038996855.1 Solanum aculeatissimum
TATATTGTTTTCAGGGGTAATATTTTTAAAACCCTAGATTTGTTTCGAAATTTACGTTTAAATGGCATCGTGATTATTGGTGGAGTTAGCTTGAGACAAGGGGGTCAATTGAATTCCGTTCAAGGACGAATTATATGCTTAAATAGGTGAATATAATGTTTGTTATATATATAACATGTTGGATCCTTTTAGAACAGAAGACGATTCTAATTTAGTGATAAAATTGGTTCAAAAATCATGTGATCGAGATTATTGTGAAAATAACCAAAATATCTTACTTGGAGGTATATATGTCAATGTGTAATATAGATCACATATAAATACTTTTACAATAAAAATTATTTTTGCTTACTCATCATATACTAGAAAGTAGAAACTAAGTAAGAAATTCATTTATTTTCTTTTTAATTTTTTTTTTTTTACTTTTTAGAAAAAAAATTCATCATTCCAAACCATACCAAACACCCCCTACCCCCAATTGTTATACCTATTTCCTCTAAATTTGGAGTACAATTGCATGAGGTAAGCTTGTGGTCATGCAGCCATCATTTCCAACATTTAGGTAACAATATAAATTTTCAATTTTAATGAGTTGAGAGGCGAATTCTGAATTTGAAGATGATGGATACATCATCAACGACTAATATAAACCTAATGTATAACATATAAATACGAATTAAATAACTTAACTAGATAATGTTTGATACAAGAAGTGATAGTTTTAAACTTCACTTTGCATCATGAGATCGCAAATTCAAAATTTAGCTTATCAGTCTTGACTGCACAGAATTCATATCTCAAGGACATACACATATATAACTTTTTTTGAAGTTAACAAGTGCACGTGCACCTTCACGTGGACGCCAAAATAAAAGTTCATCTAAAATAATAATGAAAAAAATAAATTAAAAAAAAACAAATAAAGTGAGAAAAGTGATGCAGTATAAAAGAGAGACTCCTATAAAAGATATCATGATGGTGTTATCTTCATAGGGTGAAAGCGTGAAGATAAAGAAACTCACCATTGTCTTGTCTTTTTGTCCTTGACCACATACAAACTTGTGAAACACATTTTTGTATAAACAATCTGATATTCGAAATTTATTAGTCCGATTAATTTAAATAATGCTCATGAAAGGGATATACATATACTTTTTGCAAGAATTTTCTTCATTTTGCGTATCAAATTCAAAATTTCTTATTAGGTGTGTGGAGATATATTCAGTCATCAATCCACTACGATCTTCGACAATGAAGACTGGTTCTTTAAAAGATATCTATACGGAAATGTCTTTAAAATTTAAAATTCAAATCTTGAAAGTAAAATACGTTACGTGCTATAACAATTAACAGATATAAATAATAATCTGATGATTTAAAAAATTGTTTATATTTAGGGTATATATTACACAAACTAAAAAATTGTTTATATTTGTAGTTGTTTAAACATTAGATAGTAATTACCACATCATAATTACCTCCAAAGGATGTGGTGCAGTGGATGAGACTGATTATCTCTTAACCAGAGGTCTCAGGTTCGAGTTTGGATATGAAAAAAATCCTTGGTAGAGAGTACTTCTTCCGAATGTGCCCTATGTGGCACAAATCCAAATTAGTTGAACTTCAATAAAAACACCGAATGGTAAAAAAAAATAGTGATTAGCACATTGTAATTATAGGGAAACTATAACATTATAATTGATCAAGTCAACTTGTAACTCTTAAAACAAATTGTTTATTATATGAAAATTGTACTAAAAAAAAGAAAGATAAAAGAGTGCAAGACCAAGTAAACATGTGTAGTACTTGACAAAATCATTTTGCACTTTTTACTTTCACAAATATCAATAAATTGTACACAGTATAATTTTGTAAGAGACATGATTGACTTAAAACAAGAAAAAGAAAAGGGGAATAAATATCACACAAAAATGTACATACATTAATCTTTTATAGACAACTTGCATGCAAAAAGAAGTTGATTCGTGCGAAGGATGGTCAGTTAAACATATTCTATCGAATAATTATATTATGCATATACATAAAGATAAAGTCACGTGGAAGGATAAAAGTGCACGTGTATTCGACATTATAAGTATATTAATATATGTAGATATTAAATATAATTTTTAGATAAGGCGATATTATGTGACATTGCTTCTACTAACGTGTATTGTAGTGACAGAGTCAGTATTTTCGTCAAGGGTTTTCATACTTTTAGAACATGAGTGAGTGATTTTTGTATCAATGGTGTTCAACAATTGATATATATCAAAATATCTATATTTAATCTATATATTCAAAAAAGTTTTCCAACGAAAAGTGTCCATCTGACCATCCTTGGATGAATATAGCCCCGCCTCTGATGTATCGATCTTTAATGGTGCCCCCATTCTTCATCATTATGTCTTATAAAATAAGTGATTGATCAATGGTCCCAAAAAAAAAAAAATAGTGAAATAATATATATAGTATATTTTAAAATTTTGTTTAGTTATTTTTGTGTAATATAATTCATGAGTCAATTTTAAAATTTACTAGTGATGATCGAGCATTTTTTCGTTCGAATGCATGTTTTCGATCTATATTTGACATGGTAAAAATAGTAAATTGAATTTATACTATCACTTATTGTTTTGAGAAACACAACTTAGTGGTGAGTGTAATACACTCTCTCTTTTATTGAAAAGAATCTTGCCACATGGATAAAATATTCCGCATCGAAAAAAATTAAGTAAACAATTAATATTAATTAAAAGTTAAAGATAAAGTATATAGATTCTTCCAAAAATATATTATATTTTAAAAATAATTATTTTTAAAAAAATTAAAATATTTTTCTCACCTACTCCACCGTCCACCCCCCAACAATCCCCACATTTTTATTTTTTTGGATCTCTTTTATAAAATATTTTTAAAAAGTTCAAACTTTAACCCCTACTCCTAGTAGGATTTTATGGGCCAAGGAAAAGGAAACAAGTGATTTCAACAGTTTTTCGTGGATGTCAGTCCACGATTTCTGGCGCTGCCCAGGGCAAACTTTCTCGAAAAATCATACGAGTGGATCTGTAACGAGCCCGCCAAGAGTCCAAGGTGGCCCGGCGGAGCCAGAGGATGTCTGGTAGGATTTTATGGGTCAAGGAACAAAAAATAAATGATTTTGGCAGTTTTTTGTGGGTGTTAGCCCACAGTTTCTGGCACTGCCCGGGGCTCGGGGTCAACTTTTCTGAAAAATCATACGAGTGGGTCCGTAACGAGCCCGCTAAGATTCCCAGGTGGCTCGGAGGCGCTGAAGGACGCCTAGTAGGATTTTATGGGCTAAAGAACAGGAAATAAGCGATTTCTGTAGTTTTTCGTGGGTGTTAGCCCACGATTTCTGGCGCTGCCTTGGGCTCGAGGCCAACTTTCCAAAAAACTCATACGAGTGGGTCCGTAACGAGCTTGCCAAGAGCCCCAGGTGGTCTGGGAGGACGCCAGGTAGGATTTTATGGGCCAAGAAATAGGAAAAAAAAAATAATTTTGGCAGTTTTTTGTGGGTGTTAGCCCAGGTTTCTGGCGCTGCCCAGGGCTCGGGGCCAACTTTCCCGAAGAATCATGCGAGTGGGTCCTTAACGAGCTGTCCAAGAGTCCCAAGTGTCTCGATGGTGCTTGAGGACGCCCGGTAGGATTTTATGGACCAAGGAATAGGAAACAAACGATTTCGATAATTTTTTGTGGTGTAAACCCACAATTTTTTGCACTGCCCGGGGCTCGGGGTCAACTTTCTTGAAAAATCATACGAGTGGGTCCGTAACGAGCCCGCCAAGGGTGCATGTGGACCGGTAGTGCCGGTGGACGCCTGGTAGGATTTTATGGGCCAAGGAATAGGAAATAGGCGATTTTAGCATTTTTTCATGGGTGTGTTAGCCCACGATTTTTGGCGCTGCTCGGGGAGCTGGGCCAAAATTCCTAAAAAGTCATACGAGTGGGTTCGTAATGAGCCCACAAAGAGTCCCAAGTGGCCTGGTGGCGTCGAAGGATACCTAGTAAGATTTATGGGTCAAAGAACAGGAAATAAGCGATTTCAAAAGTCTTTCATGTGTGTTAGATCATGGTTTCTGGCGCTGCTTGGGGCTCGGGGCCAACTTTCTCAAAAAATCATACGAATAGGTCCATAAGAGCACGCCAAGAGTCCCACGTGGCCTGACAACGCCGGAGGACACCTGGTAGGATTTTATGGGTAAAAAAATAGTAATAGGCAATTTTAGAAGTTTTTTGTGAGTATCAACCCATGGTTTCTGGCGCTGCCTGAGGCTCGGGGCCAAATTTTCCAAAAAATCATACAAGTGGATCCGTATTAAGCCCGCCAAGAGTCCCAAGTAGCCCGGTGGCGCTAGAGGATGCCTGGTTGGATATTATGGGCCAAGGAATAGGAAAAAGATAACTTTGACAATTTTTTCACGGGAATGCCTATGGTTTCTGGCATTGCCCGGGGCTTAGGGCCAATTTTACCAAAAAATCATACGAGTGGGCCTATAAATAGCCCTCCAAGAGTCCTACGTGTCCCGGCGGCGCCGAAGGACGCCTGGTAGGATTTTATGGGCCAAGGAATAAGAAAGAGGCGATTTGGACCCTTTTTCGAGGGTGTTAGCCCACAGTTCCTGGCGCTGCCCGGGGCTCGGAGAAAACTTTCCCAAAATTTTTTACCGAGAGGTCCGTAATGAGTCCGACAAAGGGCTTAGATGGACTGACAATATTAGAGATCGCATAGTAGGATTTTATGGGCCAAGGAAAAGGAAAAAGGTAATTTGGGCAGGAAACAGGTGATTTGGGCCGTTTTTCGTGGGTGTTAGCCACGGTTCTTGGCGATGCCCGGGGCTCGAGGCCAACGTTCCTAAAAATTTATACCAAGGGGTCCGTAATAAGCCAGGCAAGAGGCCTAATTAGTTCGGCGGGGTTGGAGATGACGTGGTAAGATTTTATGTAACAAGGAACAGGAAACAAGCGATTTGGTCAGTTTTTTGTGGGTGTTAGCCCAAGGTTCCTGGTGCGGCCCGGGGCTCGGGGATAACGTTTTCAAAATATTATACCGAGTGGGTCTATAACGATCCTGGAAAGAGGCCCAGGTGGCCCGATGGGGTTGGAGATGGCCTGGTAGGATTTTATGGGCCAAGAAACAAGAAACAAGCAATTTGGGTAGTTTTTCATGGGTGTAAGCCCACGATTCTTGGCACTGCCCGGGGCTCGGTGCTAACTTTCCCGATAAATTATACCGAGGTGTTTGTAACAAGCCAGGCAAGAAGCCCAGGCGGTCCAACGGGGTTGGAGATGGCCCAGTAGGATTTTATTGGCCAAGGAACAAGAAACAAGCGATTTGAGTAGTTTTTCGTGGGTGTTAGCCCACGGTTCCTGGCGCTGCTTCGGGCTCGGGGTAAAATTTCTTAAAACATTATATCGAGGGGTTCATAACGATCCAGGAAAAAGGCCTAGGTAGCCCAGCAGGGTTGAAGATGACCTAGTAGGATTTTATTGGCTAAAAAATAGGAAACAAGCGATTTAGGCAGTTTTTTGTGGGTGTTAGTCCACGATCCTTGGCGCTTCCCGGGGCTCAGGGCCAACTTTCCCAAAATATTATATGGAGGGGTCCATAAACGATCCAGGCAAGTGTCCCAGGTGGCCCGACAGGGTTACAGAAGGTCTCATAGAATTTTATAGGCCACGGAACAGGAAACAAACAATTTTAGCAGTGTTTCGTGGGTGTTAGCCCATGATTCCTAGCGCTGCTCGGGGATCGAGGCCAATATTCCTGAATAATTATACCGAGGGGTCCGTAATGAGCCAGGCAAGAGGCCCAGGTGGCCCGACAGGGTTGGAGATGGCCTGGTAGAATTTTATGGGCCAAGGAACAAGAAACAGGCTATTTAGGAAGTTTTTCGTGGGTGTTAGCCAGCAGTTCCCAATGCTGCCCGGAACTTGGAGCTAACTTTCATAAAATATTATACCTAGGGGTCCGTAATGAGCCAGGCAAGAGGCCCAGGTGGCCCAATGGGGTCGGAGATGGCATGGTAGGCTTTTATGGGCCAAGGAACAAGAAACAGGCGATTTTGACAGTTTTTCATGGGTATTAGCCCACGATTCTTGGTGCTGCCCAGGGTTTGGGGCCAACTTTCCCAAAATATTATATCGAGGGGTCCGTAACGAGCCAGGAAAGAGGCCTAGGTGGACCAACGGGGTTGGAGATGGCCTGGTAAGATTTTATGGGCCATTGAAAAGGAAACAGGCGATTTGATAATTTTTCGTGGGTGTTAGCCAACGGTTCTTAGCGCTTCCCATGGCTCTGGGCCAACTTTCCTAAAAGGTTATACCGAGGGGTCCTTGAAGAGCCACGCAAGAGGCCCAGGTGGCCTGACAGGGTTGAAGATGGGCTGGTAGAATTGTATGGGTCAAGGAACAGGAAATAGACAATTTTGACAATCTTTCATGGGTGTTAGCCCATGGTTCTTTGCACAGCCCGAGGCTCGGGGACAACTTTCCTGAAAGATTATACCAAAGGGGTCCATAACGAGCCAGGAAAGAGGCCTAGGTGGCCCGACAGGGTTGGAGATGGTCTTGTAGGATTTTATGGGCCAAGGTACAGGAAACTAGAGATTTGTGCAGTTTTTCATGGATGTTAGCTCATGGTTCTTGGCGCTGCCCGACGCTTGGGGCCAAAATTCTCAAAATATTATATCGAGGGGTCTGTAACGATCCAAGCAAGAGGCTCAGGTGGCCCGACGGGGTTGCAGATTGCCTGGTAGGATTTTATGGGCCAAAGAATAGGTAACAAACAATTTGGGCAGTGTTTCACGGGTGTTAGCCCGCAGTTCACTGCCTGTGGCTAGGGCCAACTTTCATAAAAATATTATACCGAGGGGTCCATAACGAGCTAGGTAAGAGGCCCAGGTATCCCAACGGGGTTGGAGATGGCCTGATAGGATGCTATGGGCCAAGGAATAGAAACAGGCAGCTTGGGCAGTGTTTTATGGGTGTTAGCCCACAATGCCTGAACTTGCCTGGGGCTCAGGGCCAACTTTCTCCAAAAATTATACCAAAAGATCCATAACGAGCCAGACAAGAGGTCTAGGTGGCTCGACGGGGTTGGAGATGGCCAGGTAGGATTTTATGGGCCAAGGAATAGGAAATAGGTAATTTGGGCAGTTTTTCATCGATGTTAGCCCATGGTTCTCGGTGATGTGCGGGGCTTGGTGCCAACTTTCCCAAAAAATTATCCCGAGGGGTCCATAACAGTTTAGTCAAGAGGCCTAGGTGGCCCAGTGGGGTTGGAGATGGCCTGGTAGGATTTCATGGGCCAAAGAACAGGAAACATGCGATTTGGGTAGTGTTTTGTAGGTGTCAGACCACGGTTCCTGGCGCTGCCAGGGACTCATGTCCAACTTTCTCGAAATATTATACCAAGGGATCCTTAACGAGCCATGTAAGAGGCCCAGGTGTCCTGGCGGGGATGGAGATGGCCTGGTAGGATTTTATGGGTAGAGGAACAAGAAATAAGCAATTTTGGAAATTTTTCAAGGGTGTTAGCCCACGGTTCCTATCGCTGCTCGGGGCCAACTTTCCCAAAAAATTATATCGAGGGGTCCGTAACGAGCCACGCAAGAGGCCCAGGTATCCTGGCGGGGTTATAGATGCCTTGTAGGATTTTATGGGTCAGGGAACAGGAAATAGGCGATTTTGGCAATATTTTGTGGGTGTTAGCCCACGGTTCCTAGCGCTGCCTGGGGCTCGGGGCTAAATTTCCTAAAACATTATGCCAAGGGGTCCGTAACGAGCCTGGGAAGAGGCCCAGGTTTTTTCGATTGGGTTGGAGATGGCCTGGTAGGATTTATGGGCCAAAGAACAGGAAACAAGTGATTTGGGCAATTATTTGTGGGTGTTAGCCTACGAGTTCTGGCGCTGCCCGAGGCTCGGGGCCAACTTTCCCAAAATATTATACTGAGGGGTCTGTAACGAGCCCAACAAGAGTCCCATGTGATCCGGAGAGGTTGGAGATGGACTGGTAGGATTTTATGGGCCAATGAACAAGAAATAGTCGATTTTGGAAGTTTTTGTGGTGTTAGCCCATGGTTCTAGACGCTGCTCGGGACTCGGGGCCCACTTTCCTGAAAAATTATATCGAGGGGTACCTAATGATCCAGGCAAGAAGCCCAGGTGGTCTGGCGGGGTTGGAGATGGCTTGGTAGGATTTTATGGTCCAAGGAACTCAAAATAGATGATTTGGGTAGTTTTTTGTGAGTGTTAGCCCACGGTTTCTGGCGCTGCCCAGGGCTCGGGGCCAAATTTCTCGAAATATTATACCGAGGGGTCCTTAACAATCTAGGTAAGAGGCCCACATGGCCCGACGGGATTGTAGATGACCTGGTAGGATTTTATGGATCAAGAAACAGGAAATAAACGATTTGGGTAGTTTTTCATGGGTGTTAGCCCACGGTTCTCGGGGCTCGGGGCCAACTTTCCTGAATTATTATATTGAGGCATTCGTAATGAGCCAAGCAAAAGGCCCAACTATCTCAGCGGGATTGGAGATAGCCTGGTAGGATATTATGGGCCAAGGAATAGGAAACAGGCGATTAGGGCAGATTTTCGTGGGTCTTAGCCCACGATTCTCGGCGCTGCCCGAAGCTCGAGGCCAACTTTACCAAATATTATACCGAGGTGTCCGTAACGAGCCAAGCAAGAGGCCCAGTTAGCCTGATGACGTTGCTGATGACCTGGTAGGATTTTATGTGATAAGGATTAGGAAATAAGCGATTTGGATAGTTTTTCGTTGATGTTAGCCCGCGGTTTCTAGCGCTGCCCCGGGTTCGGGGTCAACTTTTCAAAATTTTTTTATCAATGGGTCCATAACAAGCTATTCAAGAGGCCCATGTGGCCCGACAAGATTGGATATTGCCTGGTAGGATATTATGGGCCAATGAACAAGAAACAAATAATTTGTATAGGTTTTTGTGTGTGTTAGCCCACGTTTCCCAGCGCTGCCCGGGGATCGGGGCTAAATTTCCCCAAAAATTATATCGAGGGATCCATGATGAGCCAGGAAAGAGGCTTAGGTATCCCGACAGGGTTTGAGATGACTTGGTAGGATTTTATGAGCGAAGGAACAGGAAATAGGTAATTTGGATAGTTTTTCGTGGGTGTTAGCCCATAGTTCCTGAAGTTGCGCGGGGCTAGGGAACAAATTTCCCAAAATATTATACCGAGGGATCTTTAACGAGCTAGGAAAGGATCCCGGTGTCCCGGCGAGGTTAGAAATGTCCTGGTAGGATTTTATGGGCCAAGAAACAGTAAACAAGCGATTTTGGCATTTTTTTGGGTGTTAGCCCACGGTTCTTGGTGCTGCCTGGGGATCGGGGCCAACTTTTCCAAAAAATTATACCGAAGGGTACGTAACGAGCCAGGTAAGAAGCCTAGGTGTCCTGACAAGGTTGGGGATGACCTGGTAGGATTTTATGGCCCTAAGAACAGGAAATAGGCGATTTGGGAAGTTTTTCGTTGGTGTTTGGCAACGGTTCCTGGCGCTGCGCGGCCCTCGGGGACATCTTTCCCAAAATATTATACTGAGGGGTCCGTAACAAGTGAAACAAGGGCCCAGGTGGCCCGACGGGGTTGGAGATGGCCTGGTAGGATTTTATGGGCCAAGGAACAGGAAACAAGCGATTTGGACAGTGTTTTATGGGTATTAGCCCAAGGTTCCTGGCGCTGTCCAAGGATTGGGGCCAACTTTCCAAAAAACAAGATACTGAGAGGTCTGTAACGAGCCAGGAAAGAGTCCCAGATGGTTTAGCGGGATTGGAGATGGCCTGGTAGGATTTTATGGGCCAAGGAACAGGAAACAGGCGATTTGGAAAGTTTTTCGTGGGTGTTAGCCCTAGGAGCGAGGCTCGGGGCCAACTTTCCCAAAATATTATATCAAGGGGTTCGTAACGATCCAGGGAAGAGGCCCAGGTAGCCCGACTGGGTTGGATATGGCATGGTAGAATTTTAAGGGCCAAAGAACAGGAAATAAGTGATTTGAACATTTTTTTGTAGGTGTTACCCATGATTCCTGGTGCTGCACGGGGCTCGAGGCCAACTGTTTTGAAAATTTATACTGAGGGATTCGTAACAATCCAGGAAAGAGGCCCTGTTGGCCCGACGGGGTTGGAGATGGCCTGGTAGGATTTTATGCGCCAAGGAACAGGAAACATGAGATTTCAACAGTTTTTCATGGGTGTTAGCCCACAGTTTTTGGTGCTGCCAAAGATCATGGACAATTTTCCTGAAAGATTATACGGAGGGGTCCGTAACAAGCCAGGAAAGAGGCCCAGCTGGCCCAACGGGGTTGAAGATGGTCTGGTAGGATATTTTGGGCCAAGGAATAGGAAATAAGAGATTTGGGGTATTTTTCGTGGGTGTTAGCCCATGGTTCTTGGCTCTGCCCGGGGCTCAGGGCCAACTTTCCCACTAAATTATACCAAAGGTTCTGTAACGAGCCAGGCAAGAGGTCCAGCTAGCCTGGTGGGGTTGGAGATGGCCTGGTAGGATTTTATGGGCCAAGGAGCAGGAAGTAGGCTATTTAGGCAGTTGTTTGTGGGTATTAACCCACGGGTTCCTGGCGCTGCCCGAGGCTCGGGGATAACTTTCCAAAAGTATTATACCGAGGTATCCTTAAAGAACCAAGTAAGAGGCCCAGGTAGCCCAGCGGGGGTTAGAGATGACCTAGTAGGATTTTAAGGGCCAAGGAACAAGAAATAGGCGATTTTAGTAATTTTTTGTAGGTGCTAGATCACGGTTCCTGGTGCTTCTCTTGGCTC
>JBCEWC010020667.1:0-10825 GCA_038996855.1 Solanum aculeatissimum
GGATAGTGGCTCGTTCGGGTCTTCCATGTTGTCGGTTGAGGTTACATCCCCGCTATATATGATCATAGGATTGCATCAAATGCATCATGGCATAACATATTGTTATATTATTCTTTGGCTACGTGCATTTCTTTCGTATCACTTGTCCCCTTGTCATGTTTCTTGGTCATACTTTACTTGTCATATGCATTGCATGCCCGCATACTTAGTATTTTATTGTGCTAACCCATATTTTTATCTACATGTTCTAACCATGTAGGGACCGAGGGTGATATATACATTCTATCGAACGACGCTTGATCACTTGTTGAAGACTTGCTAGTGGTGAGCCCTTTAGTTCAAGGGCAATAGCCACCGTCTATTCTAGCTTTTATGTTATGATAGCTATTCTATTATGTCTTAAGGGTGAGCCTCAAACTTGTCGAGGCCCCACTCATCTATGTAGAGGCATTGCTGGACAAAATCTATACTCTTGTACGTTTGACTTGTATGTTGAACCTTTGACTATATATATTATGATGTTATTTGGATTGGTTTATGATCATGTATCTCTTATCATGCTTATGGGAACTTGGCTTATTAGTCTTGATTATGAGAATTGCCATTTATTATGCTTATGATATGAATGTTGGGGATTTGAATGTCTATGTGCTTATGTGGTAAGTCCCATGATCCCGGTGTGCCCCTATAGTTGAATTCCCCTTTCGCTTAGAGATTATTGTTGTGTGTTACGTGAACTCATGTTATCCCATTTCCGGAAATGTCCCCATAGTTTGAGTCCCAAGTCCCCAATTCCTTAGAATTTATATGTTAAGTGTTTATTTTCCGCGCTTCTGAACCGATGATGAGTGTAATGATGCTATGATGGCTTGATCGAGGACTTTCGGGTTCTCCTTCACCATGTCACATCTAGGCCCCCCATCCGGGTCGTGAAAAATACGAAAGCTCAAACTTATAAAAGTAAGAATTTTTGAAACCTAAAAGTCGTCATATTAGGGACATATAATCTCAAAATACCAAGTCTAAGAGTATCAACACAAACTACTACATTTGTATTGTACTTTTATAGTTATTTTCATGTTAGTTAATTTTATTTCTATTTTATGGGTATTCTATAAAGTTACATTTTTATCTTGTCCCATCAAATTGATTAAATAAAATATCGAACCATTAAGGACTAGAAATTGATAAATAAAAAATAGATAAAAATATCTTATTTGAATTATTTTTTAGCATAAATTAAAAATTGATAAATCGAATCGAACGATACACAATCCTAAAAATGAAGGATAGATTTAATTTATAACACTTTTCACGAAACTAAACTTTCAAATTTTATAAATGAATTTGTATATTATTTACTCCTATTGCAAAGAAGAGTAAAGAATTGGTAAAATTATAAGGAAAAAAGATGATTTTTTTATTGTTTTATTCAATTCATAGAAAAGAAAATAAGAAAATATTGGAACATTATCACTCTTTGAAATTTGATAATCAATTTTGTATTAATTAAGCTTTCCAACAAATAGATCAAACTGGATATACGATTTATCTTGATTGATGTATCATGATTCCAAAAGATATAGCCTCCGAAAAAAGGAACCATATTGACTTGGTTACGAAACCACTCAATAGAACAATTTTATAAAAAGATATCTTATATTTATTTAATAATTTTTATTTATAATACATTGTCATAATTCTTTTTAAATGATAGTTAATTATAATTTGATTTTTTTTCAATTATCAGTATAATATGTTTTTAATAATATCTAAATACAATTTATAGAAAATAAGAATACGTTGGAATATTATCACTATTTGAAATCTGACAATCAATTATTTTGTATTACTCAAGCTTTCGGACAAACACATCAAACTGGATATAAAATTTATCTTAATTGGTATCATGATTTCAAAAGATCTATCATCCAGAAAAAGGAACCATATGGCTTGGTTACGAAACCAATGAAATTACAAAGAACTATAGAGATAGCTCAATAGATGATTTTTAAAAAAGAGATCTTATATTTATTTAATAACTTTTATTTATGATTCATTGTCAATAAAAATGACAGTTAATTATAATATGATAGATTTTTTTTCCAATTATCACTAACCCTCCACACCCCCACCCCCACCCCACAAACCCCCATCAACCCACACATCCCAGCATGCCGACTTGCCTCACGGGTGCCCCCAGCTCACCCGCCCCTCGCCCCCGGGACCTGCCCACCCGGACCCCACCACCACCGACCACCCGCCTAAGCGGTACGTACCGCCCACCTCCACCGAGACGCCGCCCCCCCACGAGCCCCCTGACATGCCCCGATCCCTCTCGAGACGCCCCTGGGACAACAACCCCAACCCCTCTCGAGCCGCCCCTGGGGCCGCCCCACCAGCCCCTGGGGGACACCCCACCACTTTCCCAGCCCTTGGGTCCCCCCCTGGGGCCCGCCCCACCCCTTCTACAGCCCCCCGTGGCCGCCTCCCCCCCCAGCCCCCCTCTCCAGCCCCCCCGGGGCTGCCACTTTCCCCCGTTCCCCGGGGCCGCCCCCCTCTCCAGCCCCCAGGACGCCCCTATGCCTTCCTAGACCCCGGGGCCCCCACCCCTCCCCAGCCCCTGGGGTTGCCCCACCCCTCCCCAGCCCCTAGGGCCCCTAGCCCAACCCTTGGAGAGAGAAAAGAAAGCTGGAGTTTAATCTGATTTTTTGGTGTGTTTAAATGAATAAAATGTCCAACTATACTTGCCTTTTATAAGCCCTTTTTGTCCTTTAAAATAATCCCTTAGCACCTCCTTTTTTTACTTCATTGTCGACCACTAAATGGCCAAGTAGGTGATGCAACTCCTTATTTATGTCAAGCTGCTCGAAGGGTCAAAGTAGGTGAAATACCTACTTGCTTTATCCTTTGTTGGGCTAATTACTTGGGCCTTGGCAGATTTGGAAGGTGGGATTCCTTTACCATTTCCCTTTCTCTTACTTAGTTTGGGCCTCAAGTGAGTCCACTAACATAGGCTTAGGTATGACCCATTAGCCTAGGACACATTAACTAGATCCATATTGCTTGAGTAGGTGGTGCACCTAGTAGCTTAATTACATCAAGAAAATAACTCGTTATCTTACCTTATTTTCCAAATCCTAATCCCATATATTGTATCCTAAAACTTTACTTTAGACTTTCAACTCACATAACACTTTATTATCTTGAATATAAATGTTTTCGTCGAGGTTAACTTGAACTCATACCCCCTAAAACTTGTGGGGATATCACAACACTTCTCGATCCAATCCCAATTATCACCACTCTTATGAAAAAAAACTTAGTCCCTCACCTATGTACCATAAGGCTATGTCAAGTATCACATAAATAGGACTAGCATATAGAAGATACGGGGTGTTACACTTGTGGTATAGTTTTGTCATTGATTTTTGCTTTGGTCATTGTTACTGCAAAGAATCAGCTAATTTTTCTTTGGATTTTAGACCCTTTTGTTGAGGTAATCTACCCCCTACCACCCTCTTTCATAATCCTATCTTCTAGTATCATTTGTATAGATTTTCTAAGCCATAAAGTGGTGTTTTGTATATTCTTGTTCTGGGAAACTCCCTTTTCATATTATGTTAGGTTATTATTGTTATATATTGATGATATTATGGTGTTGATTTTAGTGGTACTAGATACTTTAGACCTTCGGTAGTAGTTCCTTAGGTGAAAATACATATATTTTGTTGGATTATTATCTCACCTTATTGTTTTACATGCTAATTCAGCTCCTGCATGCCATATTGTAGTATATGTAGATATGGGAAGAGGTTAATTGACCACTTCTAAGCATCGGAAATGGCATGTTAAGGTTGTTTCCTTCTCTCGGCATGTTTCCTTAAAGCTATAAAGCAATATAATTGGGTTGTTATCATTGCTATACTCGTAGCCATAATTGTTAGTGGTTGGCTGCTTAAGTGAATATATTCCTCCCTATGTCGGTATTCTTCTTATATTGTAGAGTCATGTTAGGTATGACTTAGAATGCCTCATATAGGTTTCTTACAGTTAAATTGCTCTCTTTTAGCCTACGAGACTATATTGATGCCTAAGAGGGCTATATACTACCTATGGGGCTAAGGGGGATATTCATATGGTATTTAGACTGAATTGACACCTTTTGGACTTATGGGGGCCTAAGTAGGTGGTCTTGTCTGTTGTTTGTACCTACCAAGTTTGTGGGGGCTTAATCAGGTTGTAGTGTAATTATTTTGGTATGCTTGGATTCAGGAGTTGGTCAATAAATTTATCTTATTCTTGGCTTCCTTACCTGATTACATTGAGTATATTATGATACCTATTCATTTAAATTATTTCCTTTCATACTTAGAACATTATTTTATACTGACGCCCCATTACTCGAGGGCGCTGCATTCATGCCTGAAAATCCCGATAGAAGATTCGATAGATCTCCCCAGCAATACAATTGACTTCTAGCAGGTTGGAAAACCCCTTTTCTTCTGGTACTGCCAGAGTTTTGAGATTTATTGACTTTTACTGTATATATTTTGGGTAGGCTGGGGCCCTGTCCCACCAAGCTTTACTACTCTTAGAGGCTTGGAGACTAATGTGGGATGTATATCTACATAAATGTCCATGTTGGCTTAATTGTTAGTTTGTTGAGGTTGGATAACTATTATTATATTATATTAACATACACCTGCTTTTAGCTTCTGTGTAGCTATCATGGTGGTCTTGACAGTCCAAACAGAATTTGTGTGCTAGTTAGTGATTTCTTTATTTGAACTACTTGGAGTAGTTATTTCCTTTATAGATCTATTGATAGGGGCCTTGTCATTCGATTACTTATTTTAAGTCAAGATATTCTTATTTTTTTATTATGTGTGGCTGCTATACTCTAATGGCAAATGGTTAGTACAACCA
This sequence comes from Solanum aculeatissimum, assembly GCA_038996855.1. Taxonomy (NCBI): domain Eukaryota; kingdom Viridiplantae; phylum Streptophyta; class Magnoliopsida; order Solanales; family Solanaceae; genus Solanum; species Solanum aculeatissimum. The sequence continues at coordinate 4,930 of JBCEWC010020667.1, forward strand.
ACTCTAACCTAAGTTTTGGCATTAGGTTCCAGGCCCATTGAGTTCAGGGTGTGACAAACTTGGTATCAGAGCAACGTCGTATGCTAAGGAGTTTGCAAGCTGTGTTTAGTAGAGTCTTGGTTATAAATGTGTTATGCACCACATTCTATAAGTAGGAAGCTATAGGACATATTAGAATGGTTATCCTTTTTTTTTTTTCTCACCTCATGCTATAGAGCGGTGTCTTAAGGTTGATTTTTTAGGCTTAAATTTGATATTTGTATACGAGGAAAGATGGATGGCACCAAAAAGATGCTAGCTAGCTAGATACTAGACACAACTGTAGGTCAGGGTACCTTTAAGGTACCAAAGATGAAGGTAGCCCATGCTAAGACTAGAGGGAGACATTTTCTTATCCTTCTATAGCTCCTCCACCCATTCAAGAGCCTTTTAGGGCTAGAGCACCCCCAAATTCACTAGTATTACCACCTCCAATTCATCGTTCTATTCTATTTGATCAAGATTTCAAGAGTGCAATGTGTATGTTAGCACAGCTAGTAGCTACTCAGTACCAACCAACTGAGCTAGATGTTGCAAAACCTTTTAAAGGGCCTAGAAGTTTGAGAGTTCATGAATTTCTTATCTTGAATGCTCCATAGTTTACGGGGAAAGATCACAAAGAAGACCCTCAACATTTTGTTGACTAACTTTATAGGATCTTAGGGTCATGTATACCTCAGTGAATGATTAGTTAGTAATATTTTGGTTGTGTGATATTGCAGTATTGTGGTACGAGAGTTGGGAGAGATCTAGGGGATAAGATGCATCTCTATCCACTTGGGATAGCTTTACAAAAGATTTTATACATCATTATTTTCCTCGAGAGATTAGGGATGCCCAAGTAGATCAGTTCTTATCCTTCGATAGGGTAGCATGCGTGTTCAAGATTATGGGCTGAGATTTGATTCATTGGCTTGATATGGACTAATATTTGTTGATACAATGTATGACAGGGTGTATAGATTTGTGGGAGGACTCGATCCAGATTATATTGATGATTATAGTACCGTTGCAGTAAATGATAATATGTATATCTTGTGAATTAAGGCCTTTACACAACCATAGAAGACCAACAACATTAGCAGTATATGAGTGAGAGAGTGGTTTCTAGATGTATTTCCAAATGAACTTCCTAGTATTCCCTTTAATGGAAAATCAATTTTGCTATTGGTATACTACCCGGTACACAACCCATATCTACCCCTCCTTATAGAATGACTCTTACTCAGCTAAAGGAATTGAAAGACCGACTGAAAGACTTACTAGATAAAGGCTTTACCAAGCCTAGTGCTTCACCATGGGGTGCAAGTGCACTAGTATTGTTTGTAAGAAAGAAAAATGACTCACTAAGAAAATGGATCGATTATTACAACTTAACAAGGTTAGTATAAGAAATAAGTATCTCTTTTTGAGGATTGACAACTTGTTTGAACAGCTTCAAGGTGCTACATACTTCTCAAAAATTGATTTGAGATTAGGATACTATTAAGAGCGAGTCCAAGAGAAAGAGATTAAAAAAACAATTTTTAGAACCAGATATGAACACTTTGAGTTCTTGGTGATTTCTTTTGAATGATCAATGCCCAAGAAATGTTCATGGATTTGATAAATAACAAACATAGGATGTATCTAGATTATATTTGTTGATGATATTTTGGTGTATTCATATTCAAAGGTTAAGCATGCAGAACATTTGTGAACCATCTTTCAGGTTCTTCAAGACTAAAGACTTTACGTAAAGTCTCTAAGTGTAAGTTCTAGTTGAGCTCTGTTTCTTTCTTAGGTCATATTGTATCAGATGCGGGCATTATATTTGATACAAAAAAGATTGAGGCCGTGAAGACTTGGCCCAAACCCATGATGCTGATAGAGGTTCATAGTTTCTTGGGGTTAGCTGGGTACTATAGAAGGTTCATATAGGAATTTTCTTCACTTTTAGCACCATTTTAACAAAGCTAACTTAAAAAGCAGCTAAGTTCTAGTGGACTGAGGCTTGGGAGCATAGTTTCCAGTAGCGGAAGGACAAATTGACATTAACACTAGTTTTAGCCTTGCCCAAGGGTTTAGAGGGTTTTGTGGTGTACTTTGATGCTTCGAGTGTAGGGTTAGGTTGTATTCTAATACAACATATCAAGGTGATTGCATATCCTTCAAGGCAGTTGAGGAAACATAAAAAGATCTATCTGACCCACAATTTAGAGTTGTCTATAACTGTGCATGCATTAAAGATCTGAAGGCACTATTTGTATGGTGTTAAGTTGACATCTTCATAGAGCATAAGAGCCTTTAGTATATCTTTAGATAGAAAAAGTTGAATCTGTGATAACATTGAGGGCTTGAGTTACTAAAAGACTATGACGTAGATATCTTATATCATCCAAGAAAGGCAAATGTGATAGTCAATGCCCTTAGTCGTAGATGTATCGGTAGTTTATCCTAATAAGGTGTTGAGAGGCATTTGTTAACTCAATAACTTCATGAATTATGTAGCTCGGGAATCAGATTGTTAAAGGCAGGTGATAGTAGGGTCATAATTCAGGACACATATGTGTCATCTCTAGTTATAGATGTACAGGCACGACAGCATGGGCATCCTAACTTGGAGCAGCTTAGAGCCAAGGCTTAGGTTAAGGAATCTTTATACTTTGATATATAAGAAGATGTAATTCTTAAATATAGAGGTCGATTATGTGTTTTAGATATTGTCAAGCTTTGACATCAGATTATGGAAGAGGTACACCATTCCCATTATTCTGTCCACCCTGGTTCGACGAAGATGTACCACGATATTAAGGAGATTTATTGGTGGTATGGGATGAAAAAGAAAAGTACCCAATTTGAGGCACAATGTCCTAGTAGTCAACAGGTGAAAGATGAGCACTAGAAGCCCATAGGGATAGTCTAGGAGATAGTTATTCCTTTATGGAAGTGGGGAGCAGTTAATATGAATTTTATTATAGGGTTACCTCAATCGCATTGTAGGTTTGACTCTATTTCGATAATTATTGATAGACTAAAAAAATCATCCTACTTCTTACCGGTTAGGACTATTTTTATAACTGAAGATTATGCAAGGCGTTATATTAGAGAGATTGTTAGGCTACATGGTGTCCCTATAACTATTATGCCTAATGGAGGAGCATAATTTACTACTAACTTCTAGAAGTTTTTCCAAAAAGGAGTAGAGACATAAGTTAACCTTAGTACAATCTTCCAGCCCAATTAAATAGCCAAGTTGAGCATACAATTGAGATACTCGAGAATATATTACGGGCATGTATGCTAGACTTCAAGAGAAGTTTGGATGATCATTACCTCTTATTGAGTTTGTGTATATTATCATTATAGCATTAGGATGACACCTTACGAGACTTTGTATGGGCAAAACAATAGATCTACTGTTGGATGGTTTAAAGTAGGTGAGTCAAGGTTGATTGGATCAGACTTAGTACTGTAGACAGTGGAGAAGGTTAGGCTTATATAAGAATGATTGTTAACATCTTAAATTTGGCAGAAGTCATACTCAGATGTGCGGTAAAGAGACTTAGAGTTTTGTGACGATGATTTGGTATTCTTAAAAGCCAAACTTATGAAGGGTGTTATGAGATTTGACAAGAAGAAAAATCTTAGTCCAAGATTCATTGGGCCTTACCAAATCCTTAGGAGTGTAGGATGAGTGACTTATGAGTCAGAATTGCCTTCCGGGTTATAATCTATTCATTCAGTTTTTCATGTATCTATGCTATGAAAGTACATAGGAGACCCTTCTTGGGTTTTCCCAATTAAAGACGTTAAGATTACAGAAGGTTTTTCCTACGAGGAAATTTGAATTGCCAAATTAGATCAATAGATTCAAAGATTAAGGACCAAAGATGTGGCTTTTGTTAAAGTATTGTGAAAAAATAGGAATAGAGAAGAGGTGACGTGAAAAACCAAGGATGACATGAGGTACAAATATCCTCACTTATTTCATTTCCCAAGGTGATGTCATATCCGTTTATAGTAATATAGTTATGTAAAATACCTATTTAATCTTTATATTATTGCTTATTTTTGTTATTGTCATTGTTGTATAGTTGCTCGCACTATTATTGCGAAAATATGGTGCTTAGCTATTTATGTCATCTTATAAGATACCTGGGTTAAACATTTTGCATTCCAGGTTCATGGATAGTCATGTTTATAGGGGTGACTTTACCAAAAGTTTTGCAACCCCTAAGAACTTAATCGCGTGACTCAATTTTTTTTATTCGAGGATGAATGTTTCTAGGGGGGAAAGGTGTAACACCTCAACTTTTTGAAATATCTAAATTAAATTGTACCTTCATGAAAAGAAAACAAAAGAGTGAGTACTAAAGTAAGAGTGATGTGGTATGTCATATTTTAGGTGCTCAAGGGTTGTATCTCAAGTTTTGAAGTTAAGCAAGTGGCAAAATAAAAATTGACGAAAATTATTGTAAGTTCCTTTATGGAGTTTTCTCTGAAATTAGATGAAATATATCGGAGGTTTTCTCACAATCTATAAAAGGTTATGGGTTCCACAACCTAACAAATATAATATCCATGAGTCTAATTTTTAATGCATTAAATCATTTCTTCATACAACTTCAAAATAAAGATATATTCATATTTTTACAAGACTACGCAAGCAAGCATGTCTGGGTGGATCCCAAAGGCACTATGTTGGTTTTGATTTGTATAAGACCTCATACTTCATTATTTTTTTTAGAAAATCATAAAAAAATACACCAAAAATCAGATAATAATCCCACAAATCTTCCATGGATGTTAGGATACTCAACTCAAAAGTTTATCGAAAGTTATTCTATGTTGCGAGCTCTTCATTATGGTATAGTTTTCTCATTGATTTCTGCTTTGGTCTTTATTACTGCAAAGCAGTAGCTAATTTAACTTCATATTTCTGAACCTTTTTTGAGGTAATCTATCCCCTACAACCCTTCTTCATAATCATATATTCTAGTGTCATTTTTATAGTTTTTTAGCGACACAGTGATGTTTTGGATATTCTTGCTCTAGGGCGCTCTTTTTTTATATTATGTTGGGTTATTATTATTTTATGTTAATGATATTAAGGTGTTACTTTTAGTGGTATTAGCTACTTTAGACCTTGGGTAGTAGTTCCTTTGGTGAAAATCCTTATATTTTGTCAAATTATCATATTAGCTTATCATTTTGCATGCTAATCCAACTCCTTCCATATTGTAGTATTAAATAGATGTGGAAAGAGCTTAATTGACCACTTCTAAGCATCGAAAAAGGTATATTAAGGCTATTACCTCATCTCATCATATTTTCATGAAGCTTATAAGCAATATAATTAGGTTGCTATCACTGATGTACTCGTAGACATAATTGTTAGTGGTTGGCTGCTCAAGTGAATATATTCCTCCCTAGGTTGGTATTCCTATTATATTGAAGAGGCACTATGTTGGGTATGACTTAAAAATGGTTCCTATAGGTTGCTTACAACTAAATTGCTCGCTCTTAGCCTATCAAATTATTATTGTCTTCCTTGGGGCTATTATAGCATCATAACCCGGATAAAGGGCCTAGATGTGACATGGCGAAAGAGAATTCAAAAGTCCTCGATCAAGCCATCATACCATCATCACACACATCATCGGTTCGAAAGTGCAGAAGTAAACACATAACACATAAGTTCTAAGGGAAATGGGGCTTTGGACTCAAGCTATGGGGATATTTTCAGGAATAGGATGAACATGAATCACATAACACATAACAGATATCTCTAAGGGGCCGGTAAGTAGGACTCAAGCTATGGGGGCATTCCGGGTTAGGGGACTTTCCACATAAGCACATAATCAACACACAATCC
>JBCEWC010020668.1:0-10825 GCA_038996855.1 Solanum aculeatissimum
TTCCCCAATTTCTACAAGCTAGCTTCAATGGAGGCCAAGAGGCTTTTGAAATTTCTAAAGAGAGTGTAGGAGAGTTTAAATGGATGAAATAGGGTTTGGGGGAATGTTATAGGTGTTTAGGATACCTTAAGGGACGAAAAGGGGGCTTAGGGAAAGGTTAAATCACGAAAATAACATTAATAAACCGAAACTTTTCACTGATAACAACACCCAAAAAGAAGCTACAGTGCCTTCAAATGGTCACACGGGCCGTGCAACGTGCTGTCAAGTTGCACTTAGCCAAATTTCCACACGAACTCTCGGAGGGCTTTCTGTTACGTTTGACGAGCAACCAAATAGACCGTCTAAGGTGAGACGACCCATTTCACCTACCGTATAACCTCACTTAACTCAAAAAATCATGCCCAAGCCTTGTCCTAGCCACTGTCCAACTTCACGGGACAGTGGAAGGCTCGTCAAAGCTCAAATGATCCGTTAAAGGTCCCGTCAACCTACACTTTTCTTAGGGGTGGTTTTAAGCCACCCCAAGCTCACTGGAACATCACAAGAAACACTAGATGGACCGTTCAAAGTTTAACGGTCTGTGAAAATATCCTTGGCCATTTGTCTGAGCCTATCTCCAATGGCTTACGAATATTAGACAGGCTCACTGTTTGAGTCATATCTCCCTCATACGATATCCAAATGGAGTGAAACCACTTGTGTTGAAAGGATAACTCAAAGAGATTCAATTTTATATGTAGTAGATCACATGGTTCATCCCACATCAAAGGTTATGACTATTTGAAGTTGACTGTCCAAACTGTCCCTCTAGGCCACTTTCTAGCTCAATTTCCCTTCGGCCACTTAAACTCAACCCGTGGCCACCAAAACTCATACATGGATTGTAGTACATAATATAATGCCAACCATAAGTAGATTTCAAAAATTTCCAGGTTGTTACATTCAAGCACCTGGTGAGACTTGGGTCTAGAACCCTGTTGACTACATTTTGGGGGCTAGGCCCTATTAATTGATATTTCAGGTCTAGGAGCCTCTTAATAATACTATGAGATTATTTCTCCCATGAGGGGACGTCCCACCATTAGGCATGTACATATTTGGATCGAGTGTCAGGTTTCAACATAGGGTCAAAGACGTGGTTGATGTATGATTATTGGGGACGATGGCCCGATTGATTATTTGGATCTACATACCTATACACACCTTTATTATGCATGAATTTCCCTCCTGGGCTTATGGGGGCTCAGGGGGGCATTCAGGCATAGATATTAGGGCCTTACACCTACGTATAACATGACCCTTTGATCATGTGATGTTGAGAGTTGGACTCTATGGTGATTCTATTGGGTTCAATGATGTTTTGTCAGTTAAATTGTGCACAAGTGTACCTTCCAAGATTATGGGGGCCTGGGTGGCGTACATGCATAGATACTAGTGCCTTGCACCTATGTACTGTGTGATGTATCAGTTAAGTGATAGCTTCCATGTGGGCCTACTTCATCCTTTGGCTATCAGCATATATGCACTTTTATTTGGCTCAGTTGAGGTTTGATTTACTGGACTTGTTGTAGTTATCTACATTTGAGCTTTCTTTATGCATATTATTTCACTCATTTGGTCGATGATAAATACTAGGTGCCTCATTCTGGTACTCACCCCTATACTTTCTGTATCTTCCTATGGTGTAGGTCCAGGTTCTAGCCGTGGGCATTGATTTTCTAGGGAATTTGGGAGCGCTCAAGAGACTTTTTGGGTAAGCACCGACAACTCTGGCTACTTTTCAGTCTCCTTCTTTTTTAGGGTCATCTTTTATTTTCAGACATTCACCTTGTATAGTAGTAACATGTATTAGTAGGAGCTCTCCTGGTTTTGTATATTACTATGGTTATTGATATATATATATATATACAGTTATGTAATTGTGTGTATTGTAGTGCTGTATAGTTGACTTCCCGGTTCTGGGTAGATTTTTCTTATTTGTATTATTTTATTAGTTATGATTATGACTAGAGATCTAGGATAGGAAACCTAGGTTGGGTAATTGGCTTGCCTGTAGGTAGGATCTAACAAGCGCCATCATGACCGGGACCGGGTCGTGACAAGTTGGGCACCCGGTTTGATCTCAGCACAACATTTCACCCCAGAATAAAGGCAAGCCCGAGCGCACTATATAGGTTCTGGAGGATATGTTGTGGAATTGTGATTTAGATCTGATTTGAACTTATTTTTGTTGGTTAATGATCTTCATGAATCTCCCTTGAATGGTCGTATTCCAAGAAATCACATTGGTTCAGTTTTTCTTGATGTCTTGTGGAAGTACTGACTTTAAATGATCATAACTCTTATCACAAGTAGAACTGGGAGGTCCACGACCTATTCAATTAAAGCTATTTGAGTTATCTTTCCAATGTACTTGGTTTCACTTGATTTGGAGTTTGGATGAAGAGGTTATGACCTCTTTGGTGGGACTGCCTGCACAGGGATCTCATTTGGACCATTGGAAGAGTAAATTTTAACTAGTAATATCTCTTAGCACAAAATGAACTGGGTGGCCTATTTTATACAAAATTTAAGCTCTTTGAATTAGCTTTCCAACAAAACTGGCTTCACTCAATTATGAGTTTGGAGTAAAACGTTGTGCTCATTTTTGTAAGGACTGTCTGGTTTGGGTCAGTGAGGCTCACAACCCGTAATACCATCCATGAGAGCCTCGGCTTAAGATTTTAAACTACATTTTATTGGGGTAGTTTTGATAATTTGACCCATTTCCAAGGTCCATTATGACCTTTAAACCTATTCTAAGCCCCCAAATCAGATTTTTATCATTCACTCACTCTCATTCCTCATTCAAACTATCAAATTTAAATCCTAAAATACTCTCTACTAGTCTTGGGGGATTTCTTCTTCATTATTTTTGGTTATCAAGTTATCTGGGATTGATTCATGGTTCTCCTTTCAACCATGAAGACCCAAAACTCTTCTTCTTCAATTCTTATGAAATTAAGCTTACTTTGCAAATGGGTCTTTAAATCTATTGTTGTTTTGATCAAATTGATGTATGGGATGTATTTGATTACTGATCTTAAAGTGAATTAAGCCCTAATTTGTTGAATTTCATTGATTTATGAAGCTTCAATTAACTATGAAGACCCCAAATTCTTCTTCTTGAAGTTTTATGAAATTAAGCTTACTTTGCAAATGGATCTTTAAATCTATTGTTGTTTTGATTAAATTGATGTATGGGTTGTATTTAATTGTTGATTTTAAAGTGAATTACGCCCTAATTTGTTGAATTTCATTGGATTTATGAAGGTTCAATTAACAATGAAGACCCAAAACTCTTCTTCTTCAATTTTTGATGAATTTTTGCTCTCTTTGAAATTGGGTCTTTTAATTTATGAGTGATTTAATTCAATTGAGTTGTGGGCTGTATTTTAATGTTGATTTCAAGATGATTTAAATTCAATTATCATGTTTTTCATTGGAATTATGAAGATTTGAATATGCATGGTCTCTTGAAAGCTTTTTTAGGCATGGATAATTCAAATTATGATTTAAATTGGGATTTTCTCATGGATTTCAATTGAATTTCATATTGTATTGTTGAATTAAGATTGAATATCTATTGCGCATGCATTCATCTCATCATTCATGACCTATTCATACATGAAAGGTTTGACTTGATGAAACTTTTGATATGATTTGACTTGATTTTTGGTAAGACAGGGAAATTGACTAGAATGTGATCACATCATGTCTTGATATGTCTCTATGAGAATTTTGGGTGTTTACACCATATTGTTATGTTAGAATGAGTTACTCCTATGCATTGATCTTGGACTTGATGTTTTGAACTCTTGTTTGGCTTTTTAGCCTAATTATGGAAAGATTTGAAATACGATTTGGCTTTTAGCCTAACTTTGCATTGTATGGATTTGAAGCAGTGAACCTCCATTTTCAAAACTTGTATATGTATATGTATTCCCGTGGGATGGGACTTGGTACCGAGGGTTTGGAGTAGTAAGTGGGCTATCCCCAAGGGCTCTACTACTTTCCGTCAAACTATGTGCCAACATAGGTTATCTCCCTAGATGGGATTGACTTGTATCCCCTTTTAAGGGTTGACCTGGGATCTACCTGGCAAGTAGTCCAATTCTAAGTAGTAGCTCGCTTGGTCTCCTTTGTTGTCGGTTGAGGTCACATCCCGCTATGATATGTAGGTTTGTATTCATGCATCATGGTACTTCATGGCATATTGTTATTATGTTTTTCCCTTGGTTATATATATTCTTTCTATACATATATGTGCCATCGTTATCTAGATTTGTGGTAGGTTCATGTTCATGTGCATGGCATGCCCGCATACTTAGTGCATTATATGTGTTAACCCATACTCTTTGTCTATATGATCTAACCATGTAGGGACCGGAGATGACATTCAACCACCGTTGGATGCTTAGTTGAGATCTCGGACTTGTTGTTAGTGGTGAGCCCTATAATCCAAGGGCAATACCCACCTCCATCTATCTTATGTTTTATTCCATTTTATCTATCTAGTGATTTGAGGGTGAGCCCAAACTATGTTGAGGTCATCTTATTCTTGTAGAGGCATTGTTGGATACTTATCGGATTCTATTGTATGTCGTACTATGTATTTATTTGAGATGCTATGATTATCTACATTTTTCTATGGTTATTTATGTTTCGATTATGCTGTCGTTTATGCTATTATGATTTGTTGGATGGGAACGTGCTTATGTGGAAAGTCCCTAACCCTTCTTGCCCCCATAGCTTGAGTAATACTTACCCGACCCTTAAAACGTAATTGCTATGTGCTATGTGATTCATGCTTATTCCATTCCCGATAATATCCCAATAGCTTGAGTCCTAAGCCTTGAAATCCCTTAGACCTATGTGTTTCTTATTATGCTACGTGCTTCCAAACTAATGATGTGTGTGATGATGCTAAGATGGCTTGATCGAGGACTCTCAGGTTCTCTTTTGCCATGTCACATCTAGGCCCTACTCTCGTGTCGTGACACTGGGCGCATTCTTTTGGTACTCATCCCCCTACTTTTTGTATCTTCACATGGTGTAGTTCCAGGTTCTAGCCATAGGCACTAATGTTTTGGGGAATTCAGGAGCGCTCAGGAAACTTTTTGGGTGAGCACCGACAACTCTGGCTACTTTGTAGTCTCCTTCCTTTTGAGGGCCATCTTTATTTTCAGACATTCGCCTTGTATTGTAGTAAGATGTATTAGTAGGAGCACTCCTTGTTTTGTATATTACTATGGTTATTGATATATATATAGTTATGTACTTGTGTCTATTGTAGTTCTGTATAGTTGACTTCCAGGTTCTGGGTAGATTTTGATTATTTGTATTATTTTATTAGTTATGATTATAACTAGAGAGCTAGGATAGGCACCCTAGGTTGTGTAATTAGCTTGCCTGTAGGTGGGATCTAACAAGTGCCATCATAACTAGGATCGGGTCGTGACAAGTTGGGAATCCGATTTGATCTTAGCACAATATTTTACCCTAGACTGAAGGCAAGTCCGAGCCCATTATATAGGTTCTAGAGAATATGTTTTGGAATTGTGTGTTAGAGTTTGGGGGTCTATAGGATCAGTTTTCTACCATTAACTGAGTTTGACTATAATATTAACTATCACACCGACATTGAGATGGCCCCGTTTGAGGCATTGTATGGTCGATGATGTCGTACTCCAATTGGTGGATTAAGTCTACAAGCTCGAGTCCATACAATACAAATTTATTATAGGATGCCCTATCCAGGGTCAGAGTTATACAACATAGACTAAGGATAACTCAGTCGGTACTAGAGTTATGCTGACCGCAGGTGCCAGTTCTTCTAGTTTAAGGTTGGAGACTTAGTATTCTTGAGGGTGTCACCCTTAAAATGAATCATGTAGTTTGGGAGATTGGGTAAGTTGACTCCCAAGTTCACTGGTCTCATCTATACAGAGCTACCATCTAGTAGAGTCCTACGATAAGTGCAGAGATATCCGTGGCTATTCTACAAAGGGATACAGGATGTTTAGGAAACTTACGATGTTATTGATTCTTGGTGTGTTATATTGTCAATGGTTTTTTGATTTTTTGGAATCTAACTTCATTCATTTTTCACAGATATGGTGCGTAGAGGGCATGCTCAGGGATGGGGTAGGGCTGCAATGTCAATCCCGAATAGGGAGCAGTCCCCCCAGCTTGTCGAGTAGAGACTGGAGGCCCCAACTCTACCATAGCCAGAGGCACCAGCTCCCCCAATAGCCTTTGTAGTTACACTAAAGGTGTAGGCAACCATTGGATAATTCATGGCAGCACTTGGAGCCCTACAAAAAGGTGCAGCGCCAGCTCTAGCTCCTTCAGTCCAAGCACTAGCAGAGCTTGTTGTTGAGGTTTTGGCCTAGCAAGAGGGATCTGTACCATTTCACGATCAACTGTAACTTGGGTACTTTTTGAGATTGGATCCACTGAGGTTTTCGAGAGTTACAAGAGAGGATGCATAGGAGTTTTTGGCCATCTATATGGAGCGGTTACAAGCATTACGACTGCTAGAATCCTGAGGGTTGGAATTCACTACTTACCAGCTAGATGGGACCGATAGATAGTAGCGGCAGACTTGCCGAGATACTAGACCGATGTATCTCTAGTGACTTGAGTAGAGTTTACAGACGTATTTATGACTAGATTTGTGCCTAGGAGTTTCAGGGACCTACGTTGGGACTAGTTTATGAGACTTAAGTAGGGGAAGATGCCCATGTATAGTATGAAGTCAGATTTGGGGAGCTCTCTTGGTATGCCTTAGCTATTTAACCTATTGAGGAGGAGTAAAATCATTACTTTTTGCAATGATTGAGGCCTCAATTGAGGATGGGTACATATGCATGAGTGACTTCAGGTCGATCATTTCTAGATATTGTTTATCATGCTCACTCCTCAGAGCAGACTAGTCATAAAGCCCAAGGGGGCAGCAACAAGTGAGCTAAACATGAGGGAGAGTTCAGTGGCTCCTGATCGGGATTATATATGCCGAGTGATAGGCCTCCAAGGGGAGGTCAGCAAGGTCAGACTAGCCAACCATACCATGCATCATTGCAGGACTTCGAGCCTGGCCATCAGAGCCCAAGTACTTCCAGTTTTGGTGGTTCCTCTTACCCTGTCGGGCATAGACAGAGGGAGAGTAACTCTGCTTCTTTAGGGCAGGCTTTCATGAAAGATGGATCGAGGTTTTATGACTGTGAAGGCTGAGATAGGGCAATTTTGGATTATTTTTCCTTAGAGCCTATCCAGATCATAGGGAAACACTTGTTGCCCCACAACCCACCAGGTCAACTGCTATACTAGGTAGTAGGGGCATGGGTTAGGATCATGGTTGCCGAGATAACCAATATAGAGATAGTAAGGACCGGTAGGGCTTTCAACAAGGTTCTAGCGGCCCTCCAAGGGCGGTAGAGCCGAGGGCAGAGGTGATGATCGAAAGCGAGACCATTAGGTCCACTTTTATGCCGCACTAAAATGGGATGAGGCCTAGGCATCTGAGGAGGTAGTCACAGGTATGATTATTGTATGCCAACAATAGTTTCAGCCTTATTTGATCCAGGTTCCATATTCTCCTGTGTCTATACATTATTCTTCTCAGTTAGGAGGCCCTAGTAGGGGATTCACTTGTGGTTGATCAGGTATGTTGAGGTTGTATGGTTACTCATCGAGGTTCTGATACCTGGGTTGATTTGATACTACTTGATATGCTGGATTTCTATATTATTTTGGATATGGATTGGTTCGCCCCATATCATGTATTATTAGTTGTTATGCAAAGACTGTCAGCTTAGCCATACCGGGGATGTCTCTAGTGGTTTGGTAGGGGTATGTGAGTCGGGTATCGATGGGTATTATATCATATATTCAGGCTCAAAGATTGATATCTTTAGGGTGTTCAACTTATTTAGCTCATGTGCGTGATGTGGTAGCTAGGGCTACTACTACGGAGTCAGTACCGATTGTATATGAGTTTCTTAATGTATTTCTACTATATTTACTTGGGTTGCCACCTGAGTAGGAGGTTGATTTTCTGATAGAGGTTGAGCCAAGTACTAGAGCCATCTCCATTCCCCCATACCAGATGGCTCTTGTAGAGCTTAAGGATCGCAGTACTCAGGTTTAGAGTTTGCTAGATCTAGGGTTTATATGATCAAGTGTTTCTCCCTGGGGAACTCCTATCTTGTTTGTGACAAAGACAGATAATACTATCTGGATGTGTATTGATTATTGGCAGCTGGACAAGGTGATAGTAAAGAACTATTATCCTCTACCGCGTATTGATGATTTTCTTGACCAATTTTAAGGGGAAGCAATGTTTTCTAAGGTTGATATGAGATTGAGGTATCACGGGTTGAAGATCCAGGAAGAAGATATTCAGAAGACTGTCTTTCAGACAAGTTATGGGCATTATAAGTTCATGGTCATGCTATTTGGGTTGACTAATACCTCTAAAGAATTTATGGACCTGATGACTTGGGTATTTCGGTCGTATCTGGACTCTTTTATCATGGTCTTTATCGATGACATTATGATGTATTCACAGAGTCGAGAGCAATATGACCAATACCTCCATATTATGCTATAGATGCTCTAGGATCATAGATTGTGTGCTAAATTCTCTAAGTGTGTGTTTTTTCTTGAGTCTTTGACTTTCTTGGAGAATATGGTGTCCAACGAGGTTATTAGGGTGGATCGGGCTAAGGTTGAATCGATTCATGGCTAGCCTAGGCCTACTTTAGTGTTAGAGATTTGGAGTTTTATTAGGTTAGCAAAGTACTGTAGATTGTTTGTTTAGGGTTTCTCCACCATTGTCGCTGTATTGATTTGGTTGACTCGCTAGGGGGTGCCGTTTCTGTGGTCCAATGAGTGTAAGGCCAAATTTCTGAGGCCGAAGGAGTTGCTGACTACTGCTCGTGATCTAACCCTTCTTGTTTAGCGAGAAAGCTTAGTGGTACATTATGATGCTTCCAATATCGAGTTAGGTTGTGTATTGATGTAGTTAGGTCGGGTTATTTCTTATGTTTCTTGCTAGTTATGAGCCCACAAGCATGACTACCCTATGCACGACTGTTGGCGGATGTATTGTTTGCGCTCAAGATCTAAAGGCATTATCTGTATGGCATGCATTGTGATATTTACATAGACCACCAGAGGTACATTATGACTTGGCGGGACCTGAATTCCCTCCAGAGATGGTGGATTGAGTTGTTGGCTGACTATGATACTTTTATTTTATACCACCTGAGCAAGGCAAACATGATAGTTGATGCCTTGAGTCGAAAAGAAATGAGTATGGGCAGCCTAGCCCACCTGGCAGTAGAGGAGCGACTGTTAACTTTAGACATTCAGTCACTAGCTAATAGGTTAGTCCGACTACATATTTCAGACTCCAGCCAAGTATTAGCCTTTATCGGGGATCTGTCTTCACTGATTGACTAAATTCAGACCTAACAGTTCAAGGATGATTCACTAGTGGATCTCTGAGATAGAGTGTTACAAGGGGTTGGTGATTTGGCCAGAGTTGATTCACACGAGGCTCAGATTTGCTGGTCGATTATGCATTCCTAGAGTGGGGGATTTGATACAGTTGATCCTATAGGAGACACATAATTCCTGATATTTTATTCATCCAGGTACATATAACATGTACTGAGACTTGAGACAACATTACTGGTGGGATGGTATAAAGAGCGATATTGTCGATTCTACCATTCCATCAGTTCCATAATGATCGAATTAAGCTAGGAGGGTGGTTGGTCCGGGTATGGAGGGTCCCGGTATAATTTTGATCCAAAATATCCAAAATGAGTTCAATCGGAAGCTAAAAAGTGTATTTCTATAAAAACCTAGCTAAACACACTCTAAATGGAAATCTGAAGGCGTTGTAGCTCTGGACCATCAAAACCTGTCTTAAACAACCCTTCATCAATTAAAGGGGCATTCAGTTGCATTTTGGCCCCCTCAGTTCTTTTAGCTAAAATTAGCTAGAATGAAGTAGGACCCTCATTTTTTTGTAGGGTGCTCCATCAGGAATTCCGACAGAACCGTTGGATCCAGAATGTTGAAATCCATGTGGTTACACTATTTGTTTGCGTAAAATAGATACTGGACGCTCCGGAATGCCTTAAGAAAGTTTTTAAGTTAGCTGGTGCATTACTAGAAAAAGTAACACTTCGCGTTCGTGGAAGATGGTGTGTGTTCGTGGAAGGTCCACCGGGAAAAGATCTACATTTGCAAAGTCATGTCCGCGTTAACGCAGAAAGTCAGCCTCCAAAAAATCCACGTTTGCGGAGCCTAGTCCGCATTTATGAAGGTCGTAGGTGTGGCCTATATATAGGCTTTCAATTTTGCAAAGATCCTTCATTTTGACCTTTCCCGAGTCGTGAAAAGTGATTCAGAGCTCTGTTTTTTATGATTCAAAAGCCTACATGACTTATATTTTTTTTCAAGGAACACTGTGGTGAAGTGGAATTCTGGAGACATATTTCGAGGTGAAATCACTATTTTAGCTGATTATGTTCTCAAAATGTGCAAAAATATTACGTTTTGATATCTCAGCTGATTCTTGACGAAATTAAGTAAAATTTGAGTCCTAGTTATTCTACTATATTTTTCAGTAGAATTTAACTTCATTTTTTGGCCATTTCTTGGTCTTCTTTGGTCGAGTTTAGGAAAGTTTTTTGGTTGTAGACTCGATGTGATATAGGGACTATTTTTTGAGGATTTATTTAAGATTTCAGGCATGGGCCCTATT
>JBCEWC010020669.1:0-10825 GCA_038996855.1 Solanum aculeatissimum
CTCACACAAGGAAGCACGATATTCTATATACTTAACAAAGGTTAAGAAATTAACTTGCCTTAATAATTGAGCACTCATTGCTGAACTTTAGCTTTCCCCTTTCGAATAGAATTCGTAGCACCACGATCTAGTTAAATAAATTATCATAATAAGATTTTCAAGACTAAGAATACCTATATTACAATACGTCTAGCTAGACCAAAAAACTAATCAATTCCATAGTCAATTCCCAAAATTTCAAGTCTAGGGTTAAGTCTTAAATCCTCCAAATAATATAATTCTTTTGGTGTTTATAATCTAAAATACATCTAATGTCTAATTACCTATTACTATCATTAATCATTAATTATCCAAAAAGTAAAGAAAAATGTATATATGTATGCGCAAACTGGAAGAGGACGCTGCACACTGCAACGCCTCAATTGTGCCCCTCTCTTAACTTATATATAATATTAAATTATACGGGGAAATGTCACATTCTCCAACACATTATTCATACTCCCCATTATCCATTACTTAAGACCAACAAAAACAATATTCATACTTTCCCTTTGATTAAAAACTCCTAAAGAAACAATATTAAAATAAATTATGTGCCATAATTGCATGATATCATTGATAACCACTACTTATCTACTCACATTTGAGTTACAAATAGGACTCATCATTTACCTGAACGCGAGGTGGTACAATGGGTGGCGATGAGATTTCTTTTTAGCTTCTTCTCCGTTCTTTCTCTTTTCCAAAGTAATTATGTACTAAAAGTGTTGAATTATGTTAACCTAATTTTATTAAATATGGTATAACTGATCTAGAATTTTAATTAAATTATCCTTTTAACCCATTAACTAATTTGACTATCTAAAATTACCCTTCAACTCAATAAATTTTTTCTGTTGGTCTTAAGTAATTGATAATGGGGAGTATGAATAGTGTGTTGGAGAATGTGACATTGCCCCTTATAATTTAATATTATATATAAGTTAAGAGAGGGGCACAATTGAGGGTTGAGGCGTTGCAGTGTGCAGCGACCTCTTCCTGTTTGCGCATACATATATTATATACATTTTTCTCTTATTTTTGGATAATTAATGATTAAGGATAGTATAGTAATAGGTAATTAGACATTAGATATATTTCAGGTTATAAACACCATTAGAATTATATTATTTGGAGGATTTACGACTTAACCCTATTCTTGAAATTTTGGGAATTGACTATGAAACTTATTAGTTTTACGGTATAGGCTAGACATATAATAATATAGGTATTATTAGTCTTGAAAATTTTATTGTGATAATTAATTTGACTAGATCGTGGTGTTTACAAATTCTATTCGAAAGGGGAAAACTCAAGTTTCGCAGTGAGTGTTTAATTATTAAGGCAAGTATATTTCTAAAACTTTGTTAAGTATATAAAATCTCGTGCTTCCTCGTGTGAGGCGTTGGGAATGATTTTTGAAAGGTTTATTGAGTTGATGTTAATGTTGTATCAAGACTATGTTGTTGTGCATTGTATTATATTTGGACATCTTCTCATTATGGTGTAAACATGCCTATTTGCATTGATAATTGTGACATGTGTTATTGAATTGAGAAAGAATAATTTCGAGGGACGTGTCGCACGCGGCATGCGACACGACCATCGAATCATAGTATCCGTCGCGGCGTGCGACACAACCATCGAATTATAGTATCCGTCGCGGTGTTCGACACGTCCCTCGAAATGGTATATCCTTTTGAATTCTTATTCTTTCTCAGTTCAATAACACTTGTCACAATTATCATTGCAAATAGACATGTTTACACCATAATGAGAAGATGACCAAATATAATATACTGAACAATTCACAACAACATAGTCTTGATACAACATTGACATGGCAAATTTGGGGCCGAAAATGCGATCGACATGAAAATTGTATGAGAAAATGGTTTTGGTTGATTTTTAGAGCAATCGGATCAAAAGATAATTTTTCAAGGCAAAAATGCAATTTCAAAAAAGTGTGCGACAAGTCTGCATCGTGGACTGATCGCAAACTTGCACTTAAATTTGGTCTCATTATTTTCTATGGGATTAGAAAATCGATCAAAAAATGATTTACATAAAATTACACATAAAATGAATTTGACAAATGCGATTTATGTGTTATTTTATAGAAAAATAATTTCTGAACGTGTTTTAAGTTTTTCATCACAAAATGAACTGAAGCGCGACAAGTTCACTTCGCGGACTTGCCCCATCACGATACTTGACGATCAGTTTTAAAAGTAAGGACATTCTAGTCTTTTTATCACCCATCCTAGACTAAAACCATGTCATTTTCAACCTTATATCAATTCCTAAGTGTGAATTTCAACCAATTACACTAATTCATCTTAAGAACTATGGCTAAGGAGAAAAGAGGAGGCTAGGGTTCAAGAGGATTGAGGCCAATTTCTTGCAAGTTCAATTGTCTATCCCCATCCCATGTATGTAAGGCTAACGTAAAACATGAAATTGTTCTTTCATGTGCCATTTGATTGAGATAGATTGATAGATGAAAGTGTTGAGTCCTTATGCATATTTTTTTGAATGTTGTCTTGCAAAATTATATATATCCTATGTATTTTCATATGTTGATGATCATCGTAAACTTGATTTTACTGATTAAGTATTTTTCATGAGTTATTTCATAAAACCCTATATGTTATTTGAGTTATTTCAGAAACCTTATACGTTATCTATAAAAGACTGCATGAATGAACCTAGGGATTGAGTCTAGACCCTTGACAGCATGATTGTGATTGTGATTGTGATTATGATTGTGACTGAGCATGATGATAGGTTGATAGAACTTGATGGTCCTAAGAGTCTTCATGATTGAACTCTAAATATTGGTCTAATTGATAGTCCTCTTAATGATTGGTCTAAGCTCCTCTTGAAAGATATGATTGAGAGTTGATTGGATGGTTGATAGGCTGAAAGGCTCGATTGTGATAGAATTGTTAGATTGATAAGAGTCCTTATGAGACTCATGATTGGTTTGATTGAGGTTAATTGTCTTATGAGCATTGAGTCTTGGGAGGAGTATCGAGAATCGAATTGAGTGAGAGTAAGTCCAACTTGAACCCATTAACTACGTCGCCAACATAGGAGAGGTTGAAGCCGTTAAGTCGAATGTTTCCTCCTGATAGGTCCCTGAAACAATAGCGGACTACTTTTTTTATCAGAGTGGATCAATTCATTCTTTACCCTTGTAAGGACTGAATGGTTGTGGCAACATCAACGGGGTTATCATACGATGACTGACTCATAAGTGATTGTTGTCAGATAAGAGAAACTCACATAAAAGTTATGTCTTGATAGTGCTCTGATTTGGATTGGATTGGATTGGTATTGAGTGGTCATTGTTTACTCTTTATTCTTGCTTAAGATAGACATTTGACGTTTTGATTGAGTATTTTTGAGTTGATGTTATTCTATGTTGTTCTACCTATATCTGTTTCGTTCAGCCATTTTACATTTCACGTACTGACGTCTATATGGATTGCATCATTTTATGATGCAGAGACAGGTATTAGGGATCATCAACAGGCGCATTCGTTGAGATCTATTCAAATTTAGTTGATTGGTGAGACCTCCTTGCTTTCAGAGGATTTCCATATTACTATCATCAAGATACTAGAGTTTAGATTTTCTTTTATTTGATTTTAGGTAGTCATGAATCTGTCATTGACATCATCTAGATAGTAGAGTTAGAGGCTTCATAGACTAGACAATGATGAGTTGATGTTGAGATCTTTATCTCTTGACTGATTTCTTTTAAAACTATTTTTATGTCAGAGAATTGGAGTTTGATTGTTGGCCTATGACCTCTATACATTGAGATTGTCCACCATTTTTCATCTTAAGTCTTCCGTTGATATATTAAACTACGATTGAATGAATGTGATGAGGCCAAGTGGTTCGCTGGGGAGCCAACAATGGTTTCTGAGTGTCGGCCACGCCAAGGGTACCCTCTCGGGGAGTGACATTTTTCCCCACCTCTCCTATGCTTAATCCACGACTGATATAGGTCATTTTTAACCAAAAAGAATTTCTAGACTTATTCCTAAGTCTTTTACGCTAAATTGACTAAAAAATTAAGGCTAAAGAGAGAAGGAAGGGCTAGGGTTCAAGGGAATTGAAGCTATATTATTACAAGTTTGATTGTTTGTCTTCATCTTGGGTATGTAAGACTAAACTAAAGCATGGACCTTGTTCTTCCATGTGTCCCATGATTGTGATATGATGAATTGTGATAGAATTCGTAACACCCCTTTAATTCATTCCACCTAGTCTGAGTTGAATGCCAGGAGAAGATGAGAAAAATGACTAAAAAAAGTCACTGGAAGTAACCACAAAGGACATCTAGTTTGAGGATCATGTACGAGTCCTTCTATGGACCGTAAATCCTTCCACGAGCCTTAGAATGGGTTTCGTGGGTCGAGGTTTCAAAAAATTAATTTTTCTGGATCTTGAACCACAATTAACAAGTTGGCCCGTGGTTCATTTTATGGCCCATAGAAAAGGGTTCATAGAACCCCAGGTCCAATTCTCAGTAACCCAATTTTTGGGCATCTTTCATCTATGAAAGGCCTTTACGGCCCATGAATAGAACCACAACCCATGAATAGGGTTTCGTGGTTCCCTTCGGTAGTTTTAGAGAGCAATATTTTTGTCTTTTCCAAACCTTTTTAATTAGAACCTATGCCGGTTTGGGATTAATTTAGACCCCTTATCAGTACCCTAAGTGGATTATTTCTCATTCTACACTTAGAAACCTTGAGGGCTATCGAGAAAGGGAGAAAGATAGGGTTCCGAACACGCGATTGAAGACTGTTCGAGAGCTGATCGTTCTTCATAATTCAAGGTATGTAAGGCTAATAAGAATATGGATTATGCTCTTCCATGTGCCCTATAACCCAAATTGATTGAGTTGTGAACGAATTGAGTCTTCCATGAATGTTTCTTGAAAGATTTTTCTTAAATCCTAATGTATTCCTATATAATCTTGCATAAATGATAGTTTTTATGAATTAAACTATCAACGCCCTGAGAGGGTAGCCTTAGCGTGACCAAAACTTGAAGAACCATTGATGATTCCCCAAGAAAACTACTTGGCCTCATCGTCACATCTTACTTGACAGTGGAAGAAATACCCAGAAAATTAGGTAAAGAAAAAACTATCATAATAATAGTTTCCAATGATCAAGTTTGGAAAACAAATAATAATTGACAATCCTCTACTCAGTGTCTATGAAATCTCTATCTAACCGTCTAGATGGTACCATGACAGGTCATGACTACCCCAATCAAAAGAAATAAAGGTACTAAATGAAAGATAAAAAAGACTCCTCTAAATAGCAATGAGGGCTCACCAATCTGAAAGCAAGAAGTTGGACCTCAACGATGTGCTTGCTGAAATCTCCTATCACCTGTATCTGCATCATTAACGATGAAGGCCCAAAAGAATGTCAGTACGTGGAATATACTAGTATGTAAGAATGGCTAAAGTAAAAAAATAAAGCTCAAACTCAACTCAATCAACTCAACTCATCACGTTATAACTCAACTCAATGGATATGCAAGTTTAAAGTTTAAAATCATGCTTTGAAAATAGACTTTGCATTATGGAACTTAGTTTAAAACATTACGTGCTCAATCACGTGTTTCTTAGGAGTTTCTCTTAACTGACATCTAATCCCACCATCTTTAGTTTGGTGATGCATAATGAAGGCAACGTTGTTGCCACACCCGTCCAAAACTTGCCAAGGTAAAGGACAATCAACTCTCTCTTGGATCCAAAATAAATGTCCATCTTTTTGGGACATGAGTCACTAGAAGATATAGAAGGCTGGTAGGAAAGTTGAATTATTTTATAGTGACTCGACCTGATATTACATACATGGTTAGTATTGTAAGTCCGTTCTTGAATTCTCCTTGTGACAATTATTAGAATGCAGTTATTAGCATTCTTTGATACATAAAATTAGCTCAGGAGAAAGGACTAATTTATGAAGATCGAGGACATGAGAAAATTATTGAATATTCTGATGCAGATTAGACAGGGTCACCCTCTGATAGACGATCCACTTCTAGATATTGTGTTCTTATTGGGGAAAATATGGTGTCTTGGAAAAGTAAGAAATAAAATGTGGTTGCTAAATCTTGTACAGAAGCAAATATCGAGCTATGGCAGTGGTAACATATGAACTCATATTGATTAAGCAACTACTAAAGGAGTTGAAATTTGGAGATACTAAAGGAATGGAACTTGTGTGCGATAATGAAGTTGCACTTCAACATTGCATCAAATCTAGTATTTCACGAGAAGACCAAACACAAAGATTGATTGTCATTTTGTCAAAGGAAAAGGTACTCTCGGGAGACATCATCTCAAGGTTTGTGCGGTCAAATAATCAGTTGCAGACATATACTAAATTTGCTTCTCTTTTAGTTAGGTATTGATTTCTTTCCTTTTTTAGGACATGAAACTTAGCTATTTAAACCCCATATCTTGTGGGAATAATTAAGTTGAGTTCTCTCTCATACTCTTGTCTTCTCACAAGGATTTTAGATTTCCTAGTTTGTCTATGATTATATTTCAGTATTTATTCTTTAGTAACTCTATTTGAACAACTCATGCCTTCTTTTTATAATATTCCGATTTTAAATCAATTGTCTAAGTGTTTATATGGTTATTTGGAAGTGGTATAGTGAGCAGTGGAGCCAGAATTTTATCCAAGGGCTATCACAATTTAAAGATGTAAAATCACGTAGTACCCAATAGGGTTTCAATATGTAATACATATCATAAAGAAAATAATTTTTACCTAGCTAAACAGTATAATTTTTCGACGAAGGGGTTGACATCCCTCAAGTGAATGTGTCTCCGCCACTGGGTATCCGTAGACAGTTAATGAGATAGACAACATGATGACATGCAAAAGACCAAAATTGTGGCAGAAAGTATGTCTCATGTAAGAGAGTTCTTGTATTATCAATGATACAGGGATGACAACCTCAACGAGAGCAACTCCTTGAGGTGTATAGGGAGGGTCAGAAAGATGCCGTGGGTGGAGAGATAACGTTCATAACTTTTATACTCTCCTCCACCATCAATATATAGGAGTATAATTTGTGTCAAAATGTTTTTCCATCATAGGGTTGGAATTTCTAAAATAGCTGTTTAACTTCACTTTTATTTTTTAATGTGTAGAGCCAGGCGTATCATATATATTGATCAACAAAGAGCAACAATGCAATTTTTTTATCAAGAGAGAGAACTGGGAAGGAACCCCACAAATCACTAAAAATTATTTGAAGTAGTTTGGAAACTACTCAGTTAGTTGTAAGCAAGAATTACAATGAGAAATTTTGTCTCACTCATAAAAATGGTAGCAAGAATTTAGGATGACCTAGTCATGATGCCAAGTGGGGTTGGGAGAGGATGTGGTGGACATGTGAGCTTAGGTATGTGAGACAAGTCACTCATATAGTGCATTGTTGTTCTGACTGTGCATCAGCATTTTCGGGATTTCAAATCTTCAAAACAAAATCAAAGGGAAAAAATTCAACATACGTGAGGGTTGGGGCATGGATTCTGATGCCATTGCTGGGAATTGTTGTTTTGCCTGCAATTGTTGGTGTTTGGTTTGGTGGGAGTAGTGACTGCAACAATTATGGGGCTGGACAGTTTCTTAGCATCCTCGTGACAGAGAAAGAGTTCATGGTTAAAAAGCTTTTCAAACAATTCCTCATAGTAGACAATAGTGTCGCGTGAACGAATGGCAACAAAGATCTCATGAAACTCAGGTCCTAGACTAATGAGTATATTGACGATTAGTTCAGGTCTCAGGGTTGGACACGGGGGCACAACCAGTGGCAACTCATCTGAAAGGGACCAAATAGTGTGTAGATATTTGGTGATAGGAGTGAGAGTCCTTAGTCATGCGGGCAAGTTGATCATGCAAGCTGAAGACCTGGGTTTGGGATCCATTTGCGTAAGTGGTATGCAAAGAATCCCAAGCCATTTTAGAATGCTCCTAATTCATTCTAAAAGGTAAATTATCTAGTGTTGTAATGGGATGGATCTGAATAAAGCGTAATGGGTACACAAAGGATTCATCTAACCTATCCCAACTAATTTGGGATTGAAGCATTGGTAATCAGTATATTATGCTCTTTGCTTTTGAGCGTACTGAATTTAACTATGTTTAGCTTAGATTCTCCTGTCCTATTTATGCTTTTCTCGTCATCACTTTTCTTGTCCATTAGGATTTCTCTGGTCAATTCCAAGGAGTTATTACTTGATGAGAATATTTACCGAAAGAAGAGAAAAACATGGTTTCCAACTTCTTTCTTTGACATGAAGGAATAAGAAATAATAGAAGGACATTCTTATGTACATTTTTATTTAGTATATTTTATATGTTTTCAGACACAAAGTCGTCAATCCATTGCTGCCAAATTGGTCGGGAACATTATAACAGAAGCAGGTGCAGATCGTGTTCTAGCTTGTGATCTTCACTCTGGGTAATCCATGGGTTATTTTGACATTCCAGTGGACCGTGTATACTGTCAGGTAATCTATTAAGTGGTGTCGGAAACATTAAGAACTGCAAATTTACTTGGCTGATTGACAGTTTTTGTTCTTTGTACATGCTAGCCTGTTATCATTGATTACCTTGCTAGCAAGAAGATTTGCTCCAATGATCTAGTGGTGGTCTCTCCTGATGTCGGGGGAGTTGCTAGAGCACGTGCTTTTGCAAAAAAGTTATCTGCACCTTTAGCCATTGTCGACAAAAGGCGCCCAGAGCAAAATCCTGCCGAGGTAGTTTCAGAGCTAAAGTTTTTTATTTCACACTTAATATAGTTTTATTTCTTGTTGGCCTTTTACTCATAAATATGTGAAGTAGATGCATCCAGTTACATCAGTCGGCTTGGTGTTCCTTTTCCTGCTAAGTACTGGAAAACTTTGGTCTCAAAATAGGAGAGATAAAACCTTTGTTCAGTTCTGATTTGGTTTGAGACTAAAGTGTTGGCCTTACACTTGTTAGGATGTATTGTCCCCACCGGTATATCATCCTTTAGACCCTGGCATCGCCCTATCACAAGATATGGATCGCGAGCCAAGCAAATTTCTTTGGGTGGATTTCCTAAGAAATTTTATGTCTTGTGTTTATCCTTGTGTCTATCTAACTTCGGGTCTACCATTTCCTCTTTATCTTGATAGAGTCATGTCATGCATGCAAAGAAACTAAATTAAATCTTTAGAGAGTAAATTGTCGGGATAAAAATAAACAAGGAGAGTTGCATCATCCTCTTTGACCATGTAACGGCTGCTGCTGCATAGATCTCTGGCAGATGACTTGATCGATCTAGATCAAATGCTTGGTGAGATCATGAAACCAAAATTATTGTAACAGTGGTAATTTTGTATTTGATTTGTATTTTATTATCATCCTGCAAATCATTATTTTTATTTTATCATTTTCACCTTCACAAATAAATATCTACGTAAATAGGCAGAAAACCAGACAAGCTCATTATCCATGAATAGAAAAGACAATGCCCAAAGTTTTTATAGTATTTCACAGAGCTATAAGTTCTAGGATCATTTCAACTTTTTTATTTTTGGATTGCGTTTCATGCCATTCTATTTTGTCATTAATTCCATCTTTTGGTTTTGCCGCAGGTTATGAACCTGATTGGTGATGTTAAAGGAAAAATTGCAGTCATAGTTGATGACATGATTGACACAGCCGGTGAGCTTAATTACATATATCAGATACTCATGGCAAGCCAAAAACTTGAGATTTTCTGTGTTTTTTCTCCCTGTTCAAAGAGATGCTGATATCAACTGCATGTGGTGGTTTGAGCATCTAGTTTTATTCGCTATGCGTAAATCTCTCTTAGATTATGAAGTGTCTCAACAAGAAATTCCATTCCCAGTTTTTATTAAATTTCCTTATGTTTCTGTAGTCCTCGGTCAGCTCCTTGTTTTCTCCTTTATGAGGAGATCAGTTTTGAATATCATCAATTAACAACTTAACATATATTGCTGATGGGTCGTAGGGACTATTTCCAAAGGCGCAGCACTTTTGCACGAGGAGGGAGCAAGGGAAATTTATGCATGCTGTACACATGGTGTTTTTAGGTAACATTTCTGTGCATCGTACAAACATGCAAAATCTTATATATTTTGGAATAAGTTTTCACTTGCACTGTATCTTGTTCTACTCTTTGTAGTTAATGAACCAGGGCTAATTGGACTGGGAGCATAGTTGATCCCTGTGCAAATTTGGACTATTCATGCTTATTTCATAAACTAACTTGCATCAATGTGGTGTGGCGTTTGAACAAATATTTTAGTTAATACAAGAGGCTTCTGTAGTTCCAATGAATATATAAAATGATTTCTGGATTTGGAGAATTCCTTTTTATGAGTACGGTTCACATTATCATGTGAATATTGTTGAGTAGGACCCTCCATGGTCACATTAAAATTCAATTCAAAAGAAGTTGCACTCTTCCTTATTTGTCAAAAATTGTTGCAATGTCTCCTTCTCATTTGTCAAATGTTGTTTAACAACTTTGGACAAATTAGACTAAATGCCCACCTACTCCTATTCATCTTTACTATATATAGAGGAGCAATTTTGCTCCTAAAATGCAGAGAACACACACCAAAAGAGAAGAAAAAGAAAGAGAGCCACACAGAAAAAGAAAAATACGTTGAGTATTTTCTTCTGTGAGGTATACCATAGACTATAAAATAAAATAGTTTGTGAAGAAAAAT
>JBCEWC010020670.1:0-10824 GCA_038996855.1 Solanum aculeatissimum
TCGTAAATTCGGTTGTTACTTGAATTAATTAAGTAATTAATCGAATTTTCGAAAACAAGTCATTTTTTCATATAACATGCTCATCATTCGAGGATGAATGATCCCAAGGGAGAGATAATATTTCACCCAATAAAATTATCAAAATACCCCTAGATGAGAGAGCGTTTGCATAATGCATCTTTCAAATTTTTTTTGGCAAATTGGAGAGCGAAATCATGATCAACACAAAAAATAGTGTGAAAAAATGACCTTGATTGAATTTTAGAGCGACCGGATCAAAAGATAATTTTTTAGATCAAAATTACCAAACCAAAAGGGTACGCGACAGGCCCGCGTTGCGAACCTGCCCCACGATTGTTTATTTCTTTAATTTTACTCATAAAACACACTAAACAAGTGTGATTTATATAAATTACACATAAAACGCATTTGACAAATGCGATGTATGTGTTATTTTTCAGAAAAATAGTTTCTGAACGCGTTTTTAAAGTTTTTTGTCAAAAAATAAACTGAAGTGCGATAAATCCGCGTCGCAAACCAGCTCTACAACGTTACTTGACATTTAGTTTTAAAAAGGGCATTCTATTCTTTTTCTCACCCATTCTAGATCAAAATCCCGCCATTTTGAGGTCATTTTCGTCCTAAAAATCAATAACCTACGCCATTCTTTTTACTTTCACGTAATTCCTTTAGCGAATAATGATTAGGGAGAAAAGGAGAAGAGCTAGGGCTTGGGAAAGTCTCTCCAATTTTTCAAGAAAAATTCGTGCTCAAGTATGTAAGGCTAATATGACGTTGGATTGAGTTTGTCCACGTGCCCCTTTATCTTATCTGATTCGAGTTGAGTTTGAGTTTTTCTTGAGTTTTTTTAATTGAATCCTTGAGTTATCTATCTGTCTTATTAAGTTCTGTGTACTAAAAAACGTGTTGTTGATATTTATGAGTTGAGTATTTTATTTGGATGCATGTTCATGTCTGCATTCACATGAACCCTAATTAATGATTATATTAAAAAAATTTATGCATTTTTTTGAATTGAAATTGATGATCGTTTTTGTATGATTGAACAAATATGATTTTAAATTAATTTGAACATACTTTACTTAGTGTGCGTGAATATGTGTTTTTGAGCATAAATAATGATTTGAGAAAGAGTTTTGATGAGATGTGAATGACTTTTAATGTAGGTTTTAAATCAAAGCACATGAAGATTTTGAAAGAGTGTAGAAATATATTCTTTTTATTTTAAAGGAATGATTTGATGATTGAGATTGAGATGAGTTTGAATGAGTTTTAAAGAAACTATTTTGGGAGTAGTATTGAGCACCGAGTTGGATAGAATAAGAGTGACTTAAACCCTATAACTACGTCGCCAACGTAGGATAGTTGTGCAGTTAACTCTGACAACTTCTGTCCCAAAAAGATGGATGGAGATTATAGATCCAAGAGAGAAAGTTGAGTCTCCTTACCTTGGCAAGTAATGGACGAGCATGACAATGACGCCGCCTTCGTTGTACATCACCAACTATGGTGGTTGAGAGTATTGTCGGTTAGAGAAACTCCCTAATTTTGCATAACTGATTTGACTGAGTTGCATGCTAGATTTTCTTTTAGGAGCATTGTTTTACATTTCAAATTGGATGATTTGGCATGAGTTACATATTATTGAAGTTATTTTCAAAGCATGACTTTATTCTTAAACTTGCATGGTTTACTGAGTTGAATTGAGTGGACTTTTTGAGTTGAGTATCTTTGATTATGTTCTTTTCATTTTAGTCATTTTACATACCAGTATATTCAATGTACTGACGTCCGTTTGGGCTGGATTATTTTATGATGTAGAGACATGTATTAGAGATCATCAACAGGCGCACCGTTGAGAATCTGTTACAGTTAGCTGAGTTGGTGAGTCCTCTCTTAGTTTCAAAGGATACACATTTATACTTTCATTTAGCTTGAGTTTAGTGTTAGTATTTGTTTCCTTTGATTTGAGGTAGTCATGAACCTGTCATTGACACCATCTAGATGCTTAGAGATAGAGCTTCATAGACAATGATGAATTAGAGTTGATGTTTCTTTTTGAAGACTTATACTTTTCAAACTATTTTCAAATTATTGAATTGACGTGGATTGTTAGTTTTAACCATTATTTTACTGAGTTTTTAGTTGATGAGCCCACTAAAATGTTCCTTGTACATAGACTGAGTCTTCCGCTGTTGATGAATGAGGATTGTGCCAAGTGGTTCGATTGGGGACCAACAATGGTTTTTGAGTGTCGATCACGCCAAGGATACCCTCCCGGAGCATGACAGGTATACAAGCTTTCTTATCTAGTTGTTTCAAATACCAACTAAGATACTGATAGCTATAGAGGCACACTATAGAAGCTACATCTGGCCAGGTTCTAACACTATAGCAAAAAAAGGCTTTAATATCTTGGGATAGGATGTGCACTTCAAAATGTGTAGGAAAAATGAACTTGATCAATCTCAAGTTCTGGCAAGGCTGCCCTTGCTAAAAGATTTTGGGACTTAGATCATAAGCAAGATAAATTGTGGATAAAATAGGTTCATAGTTATTATATAAAAGGCCAACCATTTCAAGATCTTGCTTTATCACAATAAGCAAGTTGAATGATTAAAAAGATTATGACAGTTGAAACAATCTGAAGGAATATTTAACAATCACTAAAAGTAGGATAGATTATTATTTGATAAGTTTATCTTCAACTATTGGAGGTTACACGAAGGGTGTCATGAAAGGTCATGATGTACAAATATGAGGTCAGGCCTAGAGCTAATTTCACCCTGTGACTTTACTTACAAGATAGATTGCTTATGAAGGCTAGGTTCTTCAATTTGGACATAAATATAAAACCTCAGTATGTGTTTTGCAATGCTAGTTTGGAGAATAGAGTCCACAAATTCATCCAATGCTCTTTTGTTGAATCTCTTTGATTTTG
Organism: Solanum aculeatissimum; assembly: GCA_038996855.1. NCBI lineage: Eukaryota > Viridiplantae > Streptophyta > Magnoliopsida > Solanales > Solanaceae > Solanum > Solanum aculeatissimum. The sequence continues at coordinate 2,963 of JBCEWC010020670.1, forward strand.
AATTTGCACCTAGATTAAGCAAACGGCGTTAACCATAAGAGATTGGGAAAGCCACATAGTTGCAGTATTGAGAGATACCAAAGATAAATACTAAAGACACAAATTTTCAGAATGGTTTACACTGAAACAATCCATGCGATATGGATGGAAATAAATCAAAAGCAATTTAAGCAGAAAACTAAAGATATGGAGATGATTACAAAGGATTACCAGTTACTTGTGATGCTAGAACTCAACCTATGATCAACAACCTGCTTCAGCAATATAGATTTTAGTCGAGGCACTAGTCCTCTTCAATATCTTGGATTGATCTTGTTGAAGAGACCTGGAGTAATATAGTCGATATGACTAAGTGCTTCACATTCCCCACCTCCCCATTCTTATGTAGAGTGTAGTTGAGCAGTTTAGATAACAATTGTGTTGAATCTGATTGTGATTTGCAGTGCATACTTTGGTGATTAATAATGTCAACTAATTATCAAAAAAAAATAAAAATTTACTTTTCCTTAACAAAACAAAAAATCATATTTCAAATCAGTTACAAAATTTTCATTAGTTTGATTTGTATACAGTGATAGTCTTAAAAAAATCCTTACATTATTAGATTAAGAAAATAATAAAAGTAATTCATTATTTTTTGGGTAGGTTCAAAGTAATTTCTTAAATATATTTCTGAGCAATTTTGAACATATATACATATAAGTTTAACAAATCTAAACACTTTTGATCTTTAATAAATTTTATATGTTAATTCAACATGATCAGAGAAAAAAAATAGAATTTAGTGGGAACTCTTATTTAGAGGTACATTTTGCTATTTTTAATTTATTTTTTTAGAATCTAGAATAGTGGAACCCTGCAATTAAAAACTTTTGTAATTTTTTTTCTTTTTGAATTGATTAAATTTTTTTTTATGTTTATGGTTGAAAATTATTTTACGGTTCCTCTCAAATTTAACAGACCATTTGCAAAACATTTGACATAGAATAAAAGCACTCGCTTTTGACAAATTTAAAGGAGTAAAACTTTAATAGATTAACTACTTTAATTTTAACTTATCCCCATATAAGAGACTATTTTTGCATTTTCTCCTAGACCATACAGAAAATCAAATAACCATCCATAAAAACTAAAAAGTGCAGTTGATTACCTTCAACATACTATAATGAATGAAATATGCTCCTTCATTTATTTTTTAATTTGAGTTGAAATATTTATTAAAAAAAATTATTGATATATGAATTTTATCACATTATTATTATTAATTAATATTTAGTATTAGATCTTGAAAAATAGTATTTAATACTAAGGATAAAATATGAATTTTTTTTTCTTTTATATTTCAAAAGTGAAAAGTAAAAAATGAAAATCTATTTTAAGAATACGCAACAAGTAAAGATGAACGAAGGGATATTTTCTGTGTCCCAGTTTATATGATTCACTTTTATTTTTAGTTAATTTATTAAAGAATAACACATTTTTATATTTAGTATGTAATAATTTATTTTAAAATACTTATTTTTACATAATAAAATAATTCATATACACACAAACTTCTGTTATTACTTATTTTAGACATCAAGTTTTTAAAAAAAATCTTTTTTTACTTTTGTATTAAGTCAAAATATATCGTATAAATTGAGACAAAAAAATATTTTTTATATTACGATTAGTACTTTTTATATTTCATATTAGTTTTACTTTTCTTTTTATACGTATATTAAAAAATCACAAATCTTAAAAAAAAATTTGAAACTTTACAAACATGTAATGATGATAATATAAAAAAAGATAATTAATATTTTTTAAAATTTAATAAAGTGATGAATTAATATGCGATAATTGATGAACTAATATTGAAGAGAGGGAGTATTTAAGTCAAGTTGTTTACCCTTCTTTTCATAACATGCCAAGATGATCAACATACAGTGGATGTCCACTTGTCAGAAGTCCATAGGCTGGAACTTGATAGCAAAATTGAAATAAATATGCACATAAATCTACCCTTATTTTGCTCTCACTACATTATTAATTCCAACTTTGTGTGAGTACTTTCTCTCTCTCTTAAATTTCCATAGCCATCTAGTATCATTATTTTGTAATTTGTATAGTAGTAGAGAAGAAAAGAAGTTGTTTTGGCAGGAAAATTATATAATGGACTTGAATCTCAAGGAAACTGAGCTATGTTTGGGGCTGCCTGGTGGTGGAGAATTACTATTAAAAGATGAGAATATAAAGAAAAGAGGATTTTCTCAAACTGTTGATCTCAAACTCAACCTTGATGACACTCCTTCCATGAAAATCAAGAATCCTCCAAAGGATAATTCTTCCAACAAGGATTCTTTCAAGCCACCAACTAAGTGAGTCTCTTCTTCTTCTTTTTTTCTCTCTTTGCATAATATTCATGAAATATTATTACTTCATTGACAAATTTAGGATTTTAATTCTATGGGTTGACTAAGAAGAGTCGGCGTTCAATTCTACTGCACGAATAACTTCGTTTGAATTATCGGTTCATGATCAATAGTTAACAATGTCAGGTCTAAGTTAAAAGTTATGGGTTCAATTATACTATTGGATATGCCCCTATATTACTCGACCTCTCCATTTTATTTTATATGTCTTTGCTTGACAAGATAAGAAATTTAAAAATCTAAACAAGAGTTTGAATTTTGTTATCATAAATTGAATATTAATTTAAATTAACTTACTAACTGTAGAAATATGACATTCTTTTTTTTAAAAGAAAAGACTAAAAAGGAAAGTTTGCCAAGTAAATTTAAACATAAGACATTACCAAGAAAATAGAAATTAATGACGGACAGATTATATTGTTGAACCAAAAAGTTTTATCACAAATCTATTTGCTAGACACTATTTAATGACAGATTAGCAATGGATTTTTAAGCTAATTCCTTCTCTCTTTTTTATACCTTAAGTCACCAACCAACCATGGAAAAGCAAACATGTACAATTTTCATGAAAAATGACTTTGGTCGTATCAAAATTTATTTATTATATTTTAAATTGCAGGGCTCAAGTGGTTGGTTGGCCACCAGTGAGATCTTTCAGGAAGAACATAATGTCTCAAAAATGCAACAATAATGAAGAGATTAATGAGAAGGAAGAAAAACCAATAGCATTTGTGAAGGTCTCCATGGATGGTGCACCTTACCTTCGTAAGGTAGACTTAAAGATGTACAAAAGTTACCAGCAACTCTCTGATTCTTTGGCCAACATGTTTAGCTCCTTTACCATGGGTATGTTCTATAATTTTCTATTCTAATTAATTTACTTAACTTTTGTGCACTAATAGTGTGTAATTATTTAACATCACTAGGTTATTATAAGTATATATATATATATATATATCTTTTTGCTTTTAGATTAGTGCAGATGCTCTCTCCACATTTTGTCAGCGGATTATTAAGATGTTGCCTTTCTGGTATTCTTTATATTTAGAGATATTATAATGAAAAGTTTTGATGGCATATGTGAGGATTAAAAGGAACAGAAAAATCTTGTCTCTTGATCATGTCCACTATTTTTAAAGGGAAAAAAGTTAGATTTTAGTGTGATGATCATCTAGGTGATAGAGCCTAGCTTTTTATATTTTACTAGTAAGTAGTAATAATTCATTCCACTATGTAAGAAGGTAGGTTGTTGATTACTTAATTGTATGCGTGCAGGTACTTATGGGTCCCAAGGAATGATAGATTTCATGAATGAGAGGAAACTGATGGATGTCCTCAATAGTTCTGACTATGTACCTACCTATGAAGATAAGGATGGGGATTGGATGCTTGTTGGAGATGTACCTTGGCAGTAAGTTGATATTTTCACTTTTTAGTAAATTAATATATTCAAATTGCTAACATATATTATAAGGTAAATAATCGCTTCTCAAATTGTTGATTCTATCATAAAGGCTAACGTTTAATAGACAATAATCAACTCTTTTTACGAAATGATTACCATATAACTTTCTTCCTACTAAATAATTGAATTATATAGCTAATGTTTATGAAATTATGATTTTACATAGGATGTTTGTTGATTCATGCAAGCGTATACGTATAATGAAAGGATCAGAAGCCATTGGACTTGGTACGAAGTCTTCCTTTCTTTTTTATGTTTCCATAAAATTAATACCTCCCGTTTATATATATTAAGTAGTTCTTCATTGGAGTAATATTTATTTTATACATATTTCCTTGAGCAAAATAATACTTAATAGCCTTAGTTATCGAATATTATTTGACAAATTCGATTTATCAACATGGCTAATATTTGAGATGAGGTTAAGTGTTTTCTTGATTTTGCCTAATTATTAATGGTTTATTGAATCTCAGCACCAAGAGCCATGGAGAAATGCAAGAACAGGAGCTGAGAAGTTAATTCAGCAACTCGTGGAGACTCAAAAATGTTTATATATATGAAGAATGAAGCTGTCCATTTCCATGATGTATGTATTTTTATTTGATAGTTAATTAGTAGTATATATATAGATAATTATCGTTGGACATTTGTTATTGGACATGAAGCAAAAAACAAAAAATACTATTGTTTGGCTTGTTTATTACTATTATAAATAATATATAATAGGCTTTGTTTAATTATTGTCCCTCAAGTTTTATTATTATTTTTATTTTCCTTTTTCTTTCCTGTGTTTGGATTGGTTACTACTTCTCTTCTTCATTATATATTTTTGTCATTGAATTTTTCACTTTTATATTTGTTTTAAATACTTGAATAAAGAATCTATTCAAAAATAACTTCTCTATCATTTCAAGACAAAAATAAAACTAAATACAAATTGTGCTTTTTAAATTTCAATTATGAAATTACACATGCTATGTTGTTCTTGTCCTAGCTGTCTTAGTGGTTGGATGTTTTATTCCGTCATTTAAATGTTGTGTCTTCTTCTTCTTTTTTTCTGGTAACCAAATGCATTTTGATTATTTTAATTTATTATTAATTCATAAATTAATAATTTTTAAGGAACTATTTATTATCATCATGGAGTCTATATTTTGAGGGAACAAGGCCATGTGGATGTTGATGGGGATTCCCCGTTCCCCGGTCAATTATTTAGTGCAATTTTCGTTATAATAAAATAATTCTATTTTGGCTGGTACATTTGAGGGATGGAACTCCAACTTTTTGATTGATTTGAATTTTGTACTGTGCTAACGTGCAAAAAAATTTAGAAACGAGTATGAAATGATTATAGCTTTTATATACAATATTTTGTGCACTCTCAATGCTTTTATGGAAGAGGTTAATGAGCAATCACATAGAAATTAACGAAAAAATAATGAACATAGTATTTGTTACGTGAGAATCATTCGATTCATTAGGATGAGAAATTATGATCTTACACCTTTGTGGGATTTCTCCCAAACTTCACAAAATCAATTAGCCTTAAAAACTTCAAATTACAATTCTTGCGATTCTAGAAACTAACTCTGAATCATCAACAATCAACTACATCATCGAACCTACTTCAAGTTACATATTCGCATTACAACTCTTGCAAACCTAGAAAGTAACTCTAATTTCTATACTTCAACAATCAACCATATCATTGGTTTCAATTCAAATTATCTCCAACTTGAAGTTAACACACACTTCAATATTGCTACCTAATATAAGCACGGATCTAGGAAAGTAATAAGTTACTATTCAATTGAACTTCTTAATACACAGTAATTATACCAAAAGACCATAAAATATGTGGCTATGAAAGAGTTCTTCAAGTTGGTTTGTTGTATTAGGGGCACTTCAATCTTTAGTTAGATCTCTCTCAAATATTGTTCTCACTTATCTAATTGTGTTGTGCTTTTTCTTTTCAGTATAAATGTGCAAGTCTTATTGTGGAAGATCGTGTATATTTATAGCTCATAGTCGCACATTTCAGTTTGTTAAGAACTCTTAATTGACGAAGACGCATGTGTTGCTTGGATGCTTAAGTCTACATGTCTTTGAACTCATATATTGAATATACTTAGTAGATACTTGTGATTTTTTCTACTTATATCACGATCCAAAATTGAATCGCGACTAAAAAAAAAAATAGTAAAACAAAATAACCACAACACTTCATTTAAAATCTCAAAACCTAGAGTCATGAGTACAAGAGCTTCTAAGTAATATGAAAGAGCAAATACAAAGCGGTATTGTAAGAAAATACATAGTCTGATATAGATATCAACAAAAGTAGGCTCAAAGAAACAACAACTCAAATTCTGAATCTCCTCGTTGAATCTATGAAATTCCACTCAAATAAGATCAACTATCACGTGGGAGTCCCTGTGCCCGATCTGCAGAGAGAAAACATAGTAGGGGTGAGTACATCGAAATGTACCCAATAGGTTCAATCGATTAGGTAGAAGAAATTGAATAAGCATGCAATAACTAAGAGTCTCTATCACATGCATTGAAGGGGTTAGTACACAATATATATATATACACACAGTTATAAGAATAGTTAAAGGTAGCAAGTACAATCAATGATGCAATGAAATGAGATGCATGTATGCAGAGCATGGGGTGGAATCACGACCATCGTAGGCCGATGTACACATCTATCAAGCTAAAACACAATATCTCAACTTTGCCACCTCTACGTAGTCAAGGGGTGGTACAAATGCAGTATGAGATGAATATATGTCAATGCCACAATCAAAGTATATAACAACAATATAATACGAATACTGATAAATAACCATCATAGAATTAGAAAAATGGTGTCACATGTCATAATTGGAGCCACAGATCATCACCATATCTCAAAATACTACACTTTCACCAGTAGCCAAACATATCAATAATAGTGAACTTCGCAAGTCCCCAAAATGTGCATATAAATCTCAGAAGTACCTCAAATACCATCAATTACCACCAAGTTGCCCAAATAATATCACAAGTCTCATATTATCACTACAAATTTCAAAAGAACCTCGAACATCAAAGATACATCAAAGTTGCCAACAATTTCACAATATACTCCCATTCCAATATAAAAGATATCTCATACTTGCCAAAATACTATCACACAAATCCAATTACTCGTGAAATATTCCAAGTCTTACAATTATCACATAATCATATCCAATAACTCAAATTTAGTCCCAAAATAGTATCACACCAATCCAATTACTCATGAACATAATATTTTTATGTGAAAATCATTCGATTCACTAGGGTGAGAAATCACGATCTACACCTTTACGAGATTTCTCCCTAACTTCACAAAATCAATTAGCCTTAAAAATTTCAAATTACAACTCTTACAATCCTAGGAACTAACTCTAATTCATAAGCATCAACAATCAACTAGATCGTCAAACCTACTTCAAGTTATGAATTCATATTATAACTCTAGGAAGTAACTCTAACTTCTATACTTCAACAATCAACCATACCATCGACTTCACTTCAATATTGCTACCTAAGCACAGATCTAGGAAAGCAATAAGTTAACATTTAATTGAACTTCTTACTACATAGTAATTAAACTAAAAGACCATAAAATGTGTAGCTATGAAATAGTTCTTCAAGTTGGTATGTTGTATTATAATTAGGGCCACTTCAATCTTTAGTCAGATCTCTCTCAAATATTTTTCTTGCTAACTATTTGTGTTGTGCTTTTTCTTTTCAGTGTAAATATGCAAGTCTTATTCTGGAAGATCTTGTATATTTATAGTTTATAGTCGCACTTTTCAATTTGTTGTTTGGATGCTTGAGTCTACACGTCTTTGAACTCATATCTTGTGTTTTCGCCAAAAATGGCCTTTCGAGAAAAAATCAATTTCAAAACTCAATTTTAATTTAGAGGTGAAACCAATTTTTTCGAAAGA
>JBCEWC010020671.1:0-10824 GCA_038996855.1 Solanum aculeatissimum
ATGTAAATCTTTTTGTTGGTTGCCAGCATTCCCTCATTGCTGAAGAATACAACTTTACCTCTATCAAAAAAAATATATATACAAAGGTCTTCTTTAAGTGGGATTCAGTGTTGGGAATTGAAGGAAAATATCCGTTGGAATGAAAATCAGATTGAGAGTAATACACTGAAATACCTATTTTCAGAATCACACAACCTATGCCAACATCAAGAAGCATCAGTGGATGACATGTGGACAGGACAAGGATGGAATCTCAGCTTTAGAATACTCTTAAATTACTGGGAGATTGATTAGGTAGCAGATTTCTTCCAAATTCTATCCCACTTCATGGTTTCTCAGTAGAGGAGGACAGCCTTAGCTGGTAGTGTGACAACAAAAGGAAGTACTCTGGAAATTCTGCTTATAGAGATTTCAGTTCGTGCAGCAATCAGGTGGGCTCTTGGCCATGGAAGTGTTCTGGAAACTGGAAAGTCAAAGTACTTTATAAGGTTGCATGCTTCACTTGGCTATTGACTACAGAAAAAGTTCCGACACATGAAAAAGGGATCAAGAGAGGTATACAACTATGCTCCAGATGCTACCTTTGTAATGAACAGGCAGAGACAATTAGTCATCTTTTCTTGCATTGTGAATGGACAGATCAGCTATGGAAAATCTTGATCAACTTGAGGAAGATAGAATGGGTGATGCCAGGAAGAATCAAAGAAGTGTTAAACTGCTGGAACATTGATGGCAATGCAGCTAGAAGAGAGGAGAGATGGAAGATTGCCCCAACTTGTATTTTGTGGCCTCACTGGGCAGAAAGGAAACAGAGATGTTTTGAGAGCAAGTAATACAGCATTCAGAAGTTCAAAATGAACTGTATTTTTGGTGTAAACAGAATTTGTTAGGACAAACTGAAGATATTTCTGATGTTCTTGGCACTTGGCAGTTTGCAAGTATTTTAACTATAGGAGCCCATTTTGCCTACTTTGAGGGGAACTACACAGTTTCTGGTGTAGTATACCTGTTGTTATTAATTTAAGTGTTGCCTTTAACAAAAAAAGATATTCGCTTTGGACCAAACCCGCAAGATTTCCCCAAAGGGCCTTGTACCATTATGAGTATCCAACATCTTATTAGTGTCTTCTTTTTTTTTTTCTCTAGTTTCCATGCGGAATTTTGGCCACACAAACCCAATGATCACCTCTTAGAACTAAGTTCCACGTGACCCATCACCATTCATGAGCTAATTCGGAGGTTAACTGTGTCACCCACGCCCTCCGGTATTTATGGCTATCAAAGCTTATTGGCTTCTTTTCTGTGTTTGAGTCTTCAAAGCTCTGGGCAAAAGTTAACCAACCGGCCCATAGACGAAAAAGATGCTAAGTTGGGCCCCACACCAATACTGCATGATCTCCTTTTCTCACCGAACCATTGGCTCTGATACCAATTTGTTGGGCAGAACAAGGTACAAAAATGCACGACTAAGGTAGCAGCGGAGAAATCCAAGTTTAAATTTCCCTAATCTATTTGAACTAAGAGGAGACCTCAAGCACAAGCAAAAAAAGAAGCGGGCAGCAACCATACACACCCACAAATAAATGTCAAAAAGATATCTATCCAAGAGGCATCAAATTTACTTGGAAAACCCTCTTCAATATGAAGAGTAAAAAGTTTCAGGACAAAAATTCCACCAAATCAATGATAGAGTTACAAAAGTTCTCCTAAATGGCCACAGAACAAGTGCCAAATGCAGCAATGATAACTACAAGTTTGCACCAAGAAAAGCGAGAAATCACCAAAAACTCAGTCACTGTTCTCAGCTGAAAAATCTGGATCTGTCAGTATCTAATCATATATCAAGATGCGAGGAACACTCGGTTCAAATTTCAGCTTGATCTGATAGAAAGCGGAAATGCCAAAAGAAGTAGCGACTAATTTCTGCAGAAATATCTGCACTTCACCTCTCCTCTTTACAAAGTGGATGTATTTTTCCTCTTATTGCCTGCAAACTCATGTCTGACTGAGCATTTCCCTGTGTACAGTGGAATCAGATTTCTGGTTAAAGCAGACTTCTCCTGTTTAGGTTCATAACATTGGTTTCTATCAAGGCATGTGTAAAACTGGGAAGCTGAGTATTGCACTATTGCCAAACTTGTATAAAGTAGAGGCTTCTGTTTCTGTTTCTGCAACTGGGTCATCTGTATTATTTTCTTTTCTTGTTTGGATTTCGATAAAATCTTCCAGGGTGCTGAGCAATGTCAAGCTTGTTTAAAGTATAGACTTTTGTTCCTGTTGATGCGACTGAGTCATCTATATTATTTCTTTTGTTAATCACCTTCCTTCGAACTGAATTCTGCATTTGTTTTTTTGATTTCTCCATAGCTGGAACTGGCTTTTAGGAAAGAGTGCGGAGATATCTCAGCCACTTCAAGTAACGAGGTGAATATCCTCTGCAACTACAGGGCATTATTTGAGAGTTTGTAGTACTAATAGCTTTCTAAAATGAAATATGGCTCTTGAGGACCTGTAAAGCAGCTCTTGCTCTTATGGTTTCCACTTTGTGCAATTTCTTCAGAGTGGAGAATGCTGATCTTTCTTGGTCTCTCATCTTCTCAGTGAACATTTCTCTTATGGAGACTATTATTCATTTTCTGAATTTTTTCGCAGAATATTTGCATGAAGATATGCAGACACATTCTCAATTGGGTAGAGGAGCAAACATACTGGATTGCTTCCCGTTTCCTGATGTTGGGCTTTGAATTAGACTTGTATTCTACTGGTGAATATTGTATGGTGTATTGGTACATGTATATTATCCTGATCAAGCTTGCAGAGAAAACACATATGAGGGCAATGACAAGCAATGAAATCAGTAAGAATGCTGCTTGTTCCAACCATCTTTTTTCCCTAGTTGTTGGTGTAAGTCTCTTGAACAGGCAATCTGGATCAACATCTTTGGTAACCTTATATGAGGATTTCTAGTTCTTACTGAAGTTTTGTTGCACAAGGGTTAGATCTTTTGGTAATAGGTTTCTCCTTTTCTTCACCAAGTTCTTACAAATTGATTCACTGGTTGAAGCTTTAAGATTCTTGTCATTAGTGTGGCTTATAGAGATTCTGCCATAATTTTAGGTAATACCACTGTTTCTCTATTGAGCTTTAGTGATCTTGAATTGTTTGTTTAGGAGAACTCTTTGCTGGATGGTTGAACAGAGTTAGAAAGTTATGTCATTAGATCACCTGCCATTAGCTAGAATGCAAAAATAAATAAATAAATAAATAAACCAGAGGGAAGAAAAGAATGAAAAAAAGGGTCATTGATGTCTCATTTTTCATGATGAATGTAATTGTTTGACTCTGTGAAGGCATGAGTTGAATCATTAAAATGTTTTTAAATCTGATATCTAGACGGTGTAGAGTTCTTAAGATATTGAAATTAACAATTGTGGCTTTATCCACTGTCAGTTATTGAGTGTTAGCTGCACCTATGGTTGTGGTTTAGTGGCCAATCTAGTGTGTGCAAATGTTGGAGATTAGGGTTCAAATTATAGCAGAGATCAAATAACACTAGGTGATTTTTTCATCTACATAGCCTTAGTAGTTAGTGGCATAGTTATCTAGTACCTGAACTGGTGCACCGACGCCCTAAAACTTCAAGTAATTTGTATTATACTTAATATCTTTAAGAATTGTGCATATACAATAATACAGAGAGATCACATAATTGGATATGCCCCCTACACCGTATTTATAATGGTGATAGATTTATATTGAATGTAGCTGTGCACCCGCCACCTTCAAATCTAGGTCTGCCTCTATAGATAGCAGGTATCTGGTGGAATAATCAAGGTGTGTACAAACTGACTAGACACCAAAGTTATAGAAAAACAAATATGTATATATAGAGTTCTAATAGGTTCGTACTGAGTACAAATTGCTTCATGATTGAGGTATAGATGATTAAGAATACAAACCTTTATTTGATCTCGAAGTTACTGATTCTCATTTAGAGATTATCAGATAGTTTCCGAAGGAAATTTACTATTTTTCATTATAAATCAGTAAATTGTTGACCGAGGAAAATCTTGATCAGTTGATGGCTGCCTCTTGTAGACAACTTTGGACTTGGTACAACCCAACCCATCTAAATGCCCATATCTGAAGTCCCTAGGAGGAGCTAAATTAGTTGAGTCTCAGGGTAGACAATTGATATGCGGAGGCAATAGCTAGCAAGAGATATTGAATATCCAGGTATTAAGTTGAAGAGCTGGAATGAAGAAAATAGAGGTAGTAAGCATGAGGAATGATGTACTGACACGCACTTTACATAATTTTTGTTGACTTCACCCCCACTCCCCATTTTATTCTCTTTTTCCCCTTCAGGACCAAAGGGATGCTCTTGTTTAAATTATTACTCTGAGAACTTCTTACTATTGCATCTGCTTGCCACTCCTTTAATAGCATTGCAACTCATCCACAGATGTAGAACAAATATACAACAACAATAACAACATACCAAGTGTGATCCCACAACTAGGATCTGGGGAGGGTAGATTGTACGTAGGTAGATTGTACGTAGACCTTACCTCTACCTTATATATTAAAACAAATATACAAGTTAATTTTATTATTATGGTTTTTTTTCCACATAAGGAATGTGTTATCTAAATATTTGACTTGTATCAGGTAAAAGGAAAGGGAAGAAGAAAAGAGATCTGGTGAAAGATGGGGGAAAAGATTATCAACTCCCACCTTCGATTTTGTTTCTTCAGTGTCATGTATATCTTGCTGAAGGTCTTACCATGGTAATGAGTTTTTTTTGCTTTTATTTATGATGCTTTCATACTAGTAGTTATAGTATTGTTTCTGTAGTTTCTTGTCCTCCGATTTTTGTTACTCTCTATTGTTTCTTGTACTTCGACTTACATATTAATTTGTAGTAGTTATTGTTCTGTTACTACTTACTGTTTTTTGTTTATATGTGCTATTTCTTGTACTTTTGTTACTTCTGTTTACTGCTTTGGACTATTTATCCCTTGAACTGAGGGTCTATCTGAATAGAGCCTTGCTATCTCTGAGGTACGGGTAAGGTTTGTGTATACTCTACCCTTCCCAGACCTCACTTTGTGAGACTAGACTGGGTATGTTGTTGCTTCCATTAATGCTCACAGCCTGAAAAATTGTTCTCCCATTTTGTTTTTAGCATCTCTTTCATATCTGCACGCTGCAGTGAGCTTTTTAGCTAAACTTTTGATTGATTCTGAATTGCTTGGGAACTTATTGGTAATTGTTTCCTCCAGATGCTTGCAGCTTTGAGGAATGAACGGCAAATCTTTCTCAGCAGAGGACCTTTCAACAGTGAGCATGAGGTGTGCCTTCTCATATTTGTCACGACTTGTTCTTTTAGACCACCACTTGATTTGTGCTGGTCATCCTTGTGCATGGGCCATGCTATTCTTCTCTGTATTGCTCCAATTTATCGGGATATCCCTGAAGAGCACACAAGTAGCTAACTAAAATACTTAAACCTGTCCTATTTCAACCTCAAATCTCAATTTTGTTACCATTTTCTTTCTTGACATGAGACCTTGTTAGCTAGATGTTGCAGTGATTCTTGCTACAATAATTACTCATGGACCTTGAACTACAATATTCAGATGACCCCCCGAAAAATAAAAAATTTATTCCATTGTTATTCAATGCTCACATCTGCTCTCATTGATATCCTTGACCAATCTGGCAATTTTTCTCAGAGGTTTGTCCAGCACTTTGAGTTGCTTCTGAAAGCTTGCCTGCCCGATCACGTGTCATATTATTCATTCAAGGAGACAACTGCTCATGCTCGTCTATCTGTGAGTCATCCCATCATTGGCTAATATTTCCTTTCTAGTCCGGGGGGTGGGGTGTTAGTGTAAAACATGGTCTTCATCCAGGGAGTGACATGAAAACTGTACTTATGCAGAATGTGTCTATGTATAACTGCTTCAAAGAAACTCAGAGAATAGCAAAGGAGCTGAGGGGCAGTTTTTCTAATGATTCAGATAAAATGGCAGAGCTTCGTCGTATAGAGCAGGTAGCTGAACATAACAGTGTTGCGCTAAGTCTTATTTCCCGGCTAGGGACTGTTGATGCCTCGTCGCTTAAGGTTCAATTTGAGTTCAGCCACCATCCTTTCTTTGCCACTGCTGTGGTAAAGAGATCTTGAAGATGAACTCACCTTCATCTCCAAATTTTGCCCATCATTTCACTGTTGTGTAGAGATCTTGAAAGTGAAAATCTTCTCTTGATCTCCAGTTTTGAAGTATTGTTAGGTCTCTCATTGGATGATGTAGTCAATTTTTTTCTTTGATATTTACATATTTTTTTTCATTTATTTATTTATATTTATCATTTCCAATGATGTAATATTGTAATTTGGGGAAGGAATAATCAAATATGTCATGTAAAATATAGCCATCCTGTGTGGAACATATGAGGCTTTTTGGTAGATCATATATTGTGTTTTGAAAATAAAACAGAACCTTATTTTGAAATCCCAAAAGTTTTAAGTGGAGAAAGGCAAAGGAGCGTACTCATTATCCATTGAGTTTCAAATTGTGTTACTAGCCTTTGGGGATTTCTCGGTTATTAAAAAAAAGTCTCAATAGTTTCTAACGTGTACGAGCACAATATAGAAGATGTTGCATTCGAATCTAAATTGGGTAAGAGTCTTTTTGTTTATTTTTCACTCAACGTTGGCAATTCGTCTTGGGGTCAATTTGATTTAACTATTTTGTTAGGGGGCGTCTGATAGTTTGTTAGAGTTGTGCAGATACTAGTAATACATAAATTAGTTATGAGATAGTTTATGCATATTATTTTGTTGGGGGTGGGGGGGAGGTGAGGGAATGACACGAAATGCACGTCGTGGTGGAAAAATATGGGTAAGTGTATTTCCAGATAAACTAGTTATACTAGGACCTGTAGAAACACGTATGAGTTCAGGAAAAGGATCCCCTGAATATTGGGTAGTTGTTAAATCGATCTGAATGTTTTATGAAATGGGTGGAGTAACAGAAAATATAGCCAGAAAGGCTATTTCACTAGCAGCATCTAAAGTGCTTATACGAACTCAATTCATTATTTCGTAATGTAATAGAAAAAAAAATGTAGAAAAGGCTCTTAGACATGAAACAAAATCACACGTTTCTCTTTTTTTGAGTTACAAAAGGACGCATCATCTCAAATATTATCAGTTCCGGTATGTAGACCAAATAATATAACGCAAACAAAAATTCCTAGATTCATAGAGATATAGAACAACATATAAATTATCATGCTTGAATATCCATCATTTAAGTCTCCAACAATTATTTCAACAATTAAATATCCGATTTGGCCTATGTACGAATATGCAAGCATACGTTTCATGCTTGTTTGAGTAATAGCAATGAGATTTCTCAATATCCTGCTAAGAATAGCTAGGAGTTCCAGAAGAAGATGTCATTCGTGTAATGAGAAATAAAAAGAAATATCGAAAATTCGAGTGGCTGAAGTTGAATCATTATTAGATTATTATTTTTTTAATACTTCTAAAAATAATAATACAAATAACAAGCTGGTGCACATGAAATTGTATTAATTATTCTTCTTAACTGGCAAAACCACAAGCATATTTGCTGGATAACAAAGCATCTTGTTGTAAGCTGTAATCCATTATTTAATACTAATTAAAGATTGTTGACTAATTACTTTGCTAATCTAAAATTATTATCTTTGTATGTCAATGTGGAATATAATCAATTTATCTCAACTAATATTTTTTTTATTTGTGTTACTTTCACCTTTTGAAATATGTGGTATATATATACACACACACCACATGTTGTAATTATAATTTTGTGTAAATGGCCTTATTATTAGTTTTATTGGAAAAATTACGTAACTAGATAAACATATGATATGTATTTACGTTATACCACTATAGTTTGAAAAAATTACAATTTATAGCTATAGTTAGAGTTTTGTTGCTATTTTCTCTCGTTTTTCTTCTCTCTCTGTGCAATTTCTTGCCAAATATATAATTACATATGTATATCAGCTGCATATATACAATTATTTTGACAAATATACATATACAATTCACCTCTCTCCACTCTCTGTCCTCTCTCGCTCGCCTCTCTCGATCTCGCTCGCCTCTCCCTCTCCTAATCTCGCTTGCCAGATATACAAATACATATGTATATTAGTTACACATATATAATTATTTGACAGATAGATATACACATACAATTTGACAAATATACATATACAATTAGTCTCTCTCCTCCCTTTCTTGATCTCGCTTGCTTCTCCCTCTCTCAATCTCGCTTGCTAGATATACAAATACATATATATTAGTTACACATATACAATTATTTGTCAGATATACACATACAATTTGACAAATATACATATACAATTAGTCTCTCTTTTCCCTCTCTCGATATCGCTCACCTCTCTCCTCCACTCCAGGTTACATAATCAAAGTTATACCATGTAATTAGGTAAAATATAGCTATTTGACCATATTAAATTTCAAGTCTAGGCTATTTATGAAAATTTTCCTTCGTTATTCTCTATGGTTTATATTTAATTTAATTAGGACCATCCTAAAGCTTTAGATTTAAACAATGGGTTATTGTAATTGACTTCAAGATTAAGTTTGAATTAATGCATAATTAGCATGAGAAAATGGTGTTAAACTTCTAGATTAGAATAAAATTCAAAGTTGACTATTAATTAAAAAGGTACTCTAGGATCCTTTTAACATCTAGAAACTAAAATCTCTTTTTAAATTTTTTAAAAATACACATAATTTTGATTGAAGAATTTATCAAAAATATTTTTTTTTACTTCGAAAAAATAGAAATAAAATTTGCATACAACCATACACTTTATCTTTTCAAATCATATTCATAAAATCTTATCAAATACGTTATTGTTATTATACAAAATATACGTAATATGCACTTTTATTCTTTTAAAAAACAAACAAAATAGAGAAACTTCTATATTCACGGCTACTAAAAACTCTAAAAAATGAAATAAAGAAAAATCATATAAAGGTAGAGTCAAAATTAGTGTGTTTTCTTTTGATCTATGTTAAATAATTAATTAAATGTTTTTGTGGGGTCATCTATTTATTCTATACATTTAAGTTAACAACTTTTTGATAATGGAAATCTTAATTTTCTCATTTGATTTAATATAATAAAGAAGTATCCCCAAAATCTAAATTATCAAATAAATAATTCATATGAAACCAACAACAACGAGATATTCAGTAGAATTTTATAAGTGGGGTATGGAGAGAGTAAAATATACGCAGACCTTATCATTATCTTATAGAGATAGAGAGTCTGTTTTCGAAAAAACCCTCGTCTCAAAAATCAAGTCCCATAGGCAAAAAATACTAGATATGAAAAAATGAAAAACAAATGATAGTATGTAAACACGATAAAAGTAATAAATATAAGACAGATAATGACAATGTTGGATATAAAAACACGACTAATCCTACTAGTCTGCTATAAATAAATAACTTGTGGTTCATTCTTAACAATAAACAATATATATATATATATATGTATATTATTTTTAAATATTTGTTTATTGTTCAATTATTGGTTAGATCTTCCATTAGGTTATGTAAGTCTAAAAAGGAGGATGAAAAGGAATAATACACTAATTTCCCACTAAGCATAAAGATTAATACTTTATATTTAAATCATGCATTGTCTTAATTTAATTTAATTTTTATAATATTTCTTTATTGAAAGAGATGTTGGTATTTGTTCTTTATGTCTCAAAATTTCTTTTGTCCAATTAAAAGCTAATCAATTTTCTATAGATTTTTCAGTTCACTCGTGAATAATAATTAAAGAGCATGAAGTGAGTACTTATAGCAGCTTCTTATTGACATTTTGTCTCTGAATATACATATTTTCAACGAGCAAAAAACCTTAAATTGGTCTTGTATTTAGTTATAAGTGTAATTTATGTTAAAACACGATCAATTTTGCCGTCCTTTAAAAATAGTATTCTTTTTATTTTAGTTTATCTATCTAATTTTAATTTAATATGGAGTTTTAAAAAAAATAAAGAATATTTTAAATTTTACAGTCTTATACTAAAAATACGTAGAATGTATTAAAATGTCTTATAATCATGCAAACTAAAATACGTCAGGTAAAAACTTGAAATTAAAGAGTCATCGATCAAGAAAAAAGAAGAAGATATCCCTATTGACACAAATAACAACAATAACAACAACTACAATGACAATATACCCCGTGAAATTCCACAAGTGGAGTTTAGGGAGGGTAAAATGTACGTAAACCTTACCTCTACCTCATAAAGATAAAGAAACTATTTCAGAAAGACCGTCAACTCAAATATACCAGCCCAACTCTATTGACACAGACAAAAAAAAAAAAAAAATAAGACAAACAAATCGAATAATAAAAAAAAAGATTGAAATCCATATTGACATTTTCATACATATTTTTTTATATATATATAAAGTGGTCATATAAACCAAGAATCATATCCATAAAAATGTTTAAAAAAATCCTCAAAATAGCAAGACCACCATTGTACAACTCAAATTTCAATTTTACCAAATCAAGAAAAGTGTGTCAAACCCCCCCACCCCACCCCCACCCCACCCCACCCCCAACCACCCCAAGCCAAAAAAAACACAATATTGAACAAACTCAAATTTTAATTTTACCAAATCAAGAAAAGTGTGTAGGGGGGGGGGGGGGGGGGGGGGGGGGGGGGGGGGGGGGGGGGGGGGGGGGGGGGGGGGGGGGGGGG